>CAUYTI010094975.1:0-18158 GCA_963575145.1 Galago senegalensis
CCGCCTCCCAAGTAGCTGGGACCACAGGCGCCCGCCACAACGCCCGGCTATTTTTTGGTTGCAGCCGTCATTGTTGTTTGGCGGGTCTGGGCTGGGGATTCGAACCCGTCACCTTAGGTGTACGTGGCTGGCGCCTTAGCCAGTTGAGCTATAGGCGCCGAGCCCAAACATTAGAGTTTTTATTGTTTTATTTTAATTAATCTGGAGAAGTTTAATTTCTATCAGAACCTAAATACCTTTAAAAACAAAGAAAAACTCAAAATTTTGGCAATAACTCTCCCATATACATTTTCCTCCTGCTATGTGTCAGAATCTAACTTTCTTACTATAAAATCATACAATAAACTTTTTCATATGGTAAGATACAAGAAATGTTTTGAATTTTTTAAAAATGTTTTTCTGGCTTGGCGCCTGTAGCTCAAGTGGCTAAGGCACCTGGAGCTCAAGTGGCTAAGGCACCAGCCACATGCACCTAAGGTGGTAGGTTCAAATCCAGCCCGGGCCCGCCAAAACAACAATGATGGATGCAACCAAAAAATAGCCGGGCGGGCACCTGTGGTCCCAGCTACTTGGGAGGCTGAGGCAGGAGACTCACTTGAGCCTAGGAGTTGGAGGTTGATGTGAGCTGTGATGCCACAGCACTCTACCCAGGGGGATAGCTTGAGGCTCTGTCTCAAAAAAAAATGTTTTTCTTCAGTACTATTATCAATAATTTCTAAATTCCTAAGATAAAGATACATTAAAATTAAATTTCACCTAAAATATGAAAGAAAATGATATAGTCCATTAAAATGTTCAATTAGTAATAAAAAATTGAACTTTCATTCTTTTATCAAAGGCACTTTAATTTTACCTAGAAATTCATTACTCAAAATGATAAATATCCTATTGTCTTTATTTTTATTTTTTTTTTGAGACAGGAGCCTCAAGCTATCCCGCCGGATAGAGTGCTGTGGCATCATAGCTCACAGCAACCTCCAACTCCTGGGCTCAAGTGAGTCTCCTGCCTCCACCTCCCAAGTAGCCAGGATCACAGGCACCTGCCACAACACCTGGCTATTTTTTTTTTTTTTTTGGTTGCAGCCATCATTGTTGTTTTGGTAGGCCTGGGGTGGATTCAAACCCACCACCTTGGGTGTATGTGGCTGGCGCCTTAGCCACTTGAGCCATAGGCGCCAAGCCCCTATTGTCTTTATAAATTAATTTTAAAAACATATAAATGAACCATGGGGCTTAGAACTATAGATTAATATGTAAAACTTGTAGACTTACACATTTCATAGTAACTTAGTTATATCTATATTAAGTCTGAATTGCTATTAATATTTATAGTTAGCACTTAAGTTAATACATTTTAGGTAGAGATAAAACGGATTAAAAAGCCTACAACTCTAGATGCCTAAAATAATAAGATAAAGCATAAGAGTGAGAAATGCTAAAGGTAAGAACTTAAACAGATTTTCACTCAAGTAATTTTCTAAGCCAGAAAATTCCTTGCTATGAGTGCTAACACAAAAAACAGGAACAGTAACAGGCATTTCTTATACGATGCAAATTACAAACTGCTTTATTAAAAGCAAACTTCATACCAGCCTAAGTACTTTCATTTTCCCTTATTAATCCACCATATTAAGCAGACAGCTCAGGACTATAGCACCTGATTTTAAAATGCCAGAATAATGTTTCTACCTCATTCACTGATGTATTAGAAATATATGTACTATATATACTATTTTATACTTATCTATAAAAATGCAAGCATTATAGGGTTCAGGTCTGTAAATTAATATAATCATTGTTTTCATTCTAGTTAATCCATGTGAGGAATATAAGCTTTGGAAATAGACTGTAACAGTGTTTCTCTATTCAGAAACCTTATAAATACAGTGACTTGTTTTGAGCTTAAAATTATATTTAAAGAATAAGTACAATTTGGGTCTTAGTCTAATAAATGAGTAAACAAAAAAAGAACAGAAACAATATGTAAGCTATATAAAACTCAGCATCCCCATATAAAAAGGATTGAAGAAAAAGAACTTACAATTTTAAAGACTGCTATTACACGTGACTTTGTTCTAAGTCATAACATAAATATGACTCAAGTTTTGCTTCTTACATTTTCTATGGGGTTAGTCGGGTGTAGTAGCTCATAGTTATAATCCCAGCACCTGGGGAGACTGAAGCAAGTAGATTTCATGAGCTCAGGAGTTCAAGACCACCCTAAGCAAGAGGGAGATCCAGTTCCTCCTAAAAATAGAAAATCATTGTGGTGAGCACCTGTAGCTCTAGCAACTTGGGATGCTGAGGCAGGAGGATCACTTGAGCTCAAGAGTTCGAGGTTGCTGTAGGCCTCAAAAAAAAAAAAAAATTATCAGCTCAGTGCCCATTGCTCAGTGAGTAGCCACATAAACCAAAGGTGGCAGGTTCAACCCCAGCCCGGAACTGCTAAACAATGACAACTGCAACCAGAAATAGCCGGGTGTTGTCATGGGCACCTGTAGTCCCAGCTACTCGGGAGGCTGAGGCAAGAGAATGGCTTAAGCCCAAGAGTTTGAGGTTGCTGTGACACTCTATGTCAAACTCTATGTCTACCAAGGGTGACATAGTGAGACTGCTTCAAAAAAAAAAAAAAATCTCTATGACGTTAAACTCAGTTTTTCAATTAGTATGAGATACAACTCCCAATGCATTCTAACAGGGAAATAAAGGGATGCCTTTCCATTTTAGCTAATATAAAGTTTTGCTTTTCTAGTGACGGCTAGACTTGAAAAATACTTTTTTTTTTTTTTGAGACAGTCTCACTGTGTTGCCCCTGGTTAGAGTGCCTTGGCAGCAGTCTAGTTCACAACAACCTCCAACTCCTGAGTTCAAGCCATCCTCCTGCCTCAGGCTCCTGAGTAGATGGGACTACAGGCACCTGGCACAACACTCACCACAACTCACAGCTAATTTTTCTAATTTTAGTAGTAATGGGGTCTCACTCTTACTCAGGCTGATCTAGAACTCCTGAGCTCAGGCAATCCTCCCACCTTGGCCTCCCAGAGTGCTAAGTACTACAGGCATAAGCAACCCACCCAAACCCCCAAAATATTTATTTTTGAGGCAGAGCTTACTTAATTCTGTCTATCAAATAACAGCCAGTGGATAACTATATATTACTAAAATCCTGACTCTTTTGATTATCATGATTGTAAGAGAAAACTCTGAAAGTTTTGGGTTTTCCTATAAATGTCAACATTTTTCTTTTTCTTTTTTTTTTTTGCAGTTTTTGGCCAGGGCTGGGTTGAACCTGCCACCTCTGGTATATGGAGCCAGGGCCCTACCCCTTTGAGCCACAGGCGCCACCCCCAAATGTCAACTTTTATTAAGATAATTCATTTCCCGGAAGACTAGTGCTGCCCTAAAACAGTAATGTCCAAAAGAAATATAATGCAATCTCAGGCATTATAATGTGAGTAATATTAACTTTTCTGATAGTGATTGTTAAAAAAGATTGAAAGAGGCCCAGGGAGGTGGCTTATGCCTATAATCCCAGCACTTTGAGAGGTAAAAGCAGGAGCATCACTTGAAGTCAGGAATTTTGGCCTGCAGTGACCTATGATCATGTCACTGCACTCCAGTCTGGGTGACAAAGACTCTGTCTTTAAAAAGTATAAAAAGAAAAAAAAGAAAACAGGGAAAATCAATTTAAGAAATATATTATATTTGACCCAATTAATCATTTTAACATTTAATGTACATAAAAATTAGTGACATAAAAAAATTTTTTTTGTACTAAGTCTTTCAAATCTGGTGTGTGTTTTACACTTCTAGCACATCTTAAATCACTTAATTCATTTCAAGTCCTCAACTGCCATATGTGGTTGGCTATTAGCTAGTACTGAACATGCAATTCTAGAGTACTTTAGATTATAAAGTTGGTTGAAGTGGGTGGATTGCCTGAGCAAGAGTGAGACCCACCCCCATCCCCCCAATCTCTAGTAAAAAAGATAAAACTGGCCAGGCATTGTGCCACCTGTAGTCCCAGCTACCTGGGAGGCTGTGGCAAGAGGATCTCTTGAGCCCAAAAATCTGAAGTTGCTATCAGCTATGATGCCATGACACTCTACCCAGGGTGACAAAGACTGACTCTGTCTCCAAAAAAAAAAAAAACACACAAAAAAACAAATTATAAAGTAATACTCAAAACAAAACTAACTTTTATCAAGAAATTGAGGGAAACTCACACTGACACTTAAGGAGGTGTTCATAAAATTAGAAAACCCTGGTCACAACACTCATGGACATGGTACAGACATCAATTTATTTTCAGTTTTCAGCTACATGCTTCCTTTTTCCGTCACTAAAAGTGAAACTTCTACACACTCCAATCAAAACAATAAGTACTTATTATGATCTAAGTTTATTTGACATTCTTAGCTATTGCACACAATGTAGAAGTTCAGTTTTTTAATATAATATCCTAATAGTAAAGAAAAATGATTTGCCAAAAGAAAACCTTTGACTTTTTTTTAAATTGGACGACATCAAATTACAAAAGCAGAATGTGAACCAATGAAAATATATGAACAAAGGACATAAGTCTTCTTACATTGTCAGGTTAACACAACAGTAATAACACATCAGGAGTAACTCCAAGGAGCCACTGATGAACACAACTGCAATTAAATGCTCAAAGAATAAAGCCTGTTTTAATTATAATATCTACTTTTTCTAAACATGACTGGTATATATGTTTAACATTTTGTCCCTCTAGCAATTTTCCAAACTCAATCTTGGAAAACATAAATCTCGAAATTAAAAAAGGGCAATACTTAAAGATAGTCTTTAACAGGATGTAATGGCCTCTGTTTCTTCAAGAACTGAATGTGGAAATAACGTGAGAAAGGGATGTGAGGTTAGGACAGTGATGTAGCCTTTTAGACAGATAAAGAGGTAAAAACAGGAGAATCCATGAATAGTCTTAAGGTTTCAAAATGACTTAACTAAGTTTGTATGCTTAATGATAAAAAGGCTGCACTGATAAACTAATACATTTGTTTCTTTGCTCTTGGGCAAAATTATATCACTTTGGTGTTAACAACATTACCTTTCTCAGGTTAATCAAAAGTTCCCACTGAAACTTAAAAGAAGTTTGACTAATACAGAAAAGATAGAAAAGATTACTTAAGCACTTCATTTGGAATACAAAGTCATTCTAATCACAATGGGGGGAGCTAAAAATTAAAAAGATGGAAACTCAACTCAGGTGCTCGTCAAAATATAAAACAGGTTTAGAATCACTGAACTAGATCTGCTTTATGCCACCCATTACTTGAGAATATTTTGGTGTGAAGGTTATATCTGCCAGTATCTTAAATTCTTCCCTTGTGATTTGAAGAATGGAAATGACAGCTACCCTCATTTTCTCTCATCCCGAAAGCTAAAGACAGGAAAAAGTACAGCTGCTTCTCCGAGAAACAAAGATGCTTTCTACCATACTTCTAAGATGGTGGAAGAGTCTCCTCAAGAGGCTTCACCAAGAAGGAAAAATGAAAGAGGGCAAGAAGAAAACCATCGCAGAATTCCCTGGCTGTGTTTCATGCCATTGCTCCTACTCACATCCCCTGTGCAACCACTCAGGTTCGGCCATCTCCATCCAGGGCATTGTTTCGCCGGGGTCCCTATTTACCACTCAGATCGCTTCCACCATCCCTCAACTAGGGTCTCGGGAAGCCCCAGAGCAGAAAGCTGAAAAGCTAGGAGAGGACTTTGTTTTTTAGGACCTCTTCCAAACCCCCTCTTACTAACTGATGTAGGGAGGGAGATGTAAACCTGGCCTTTGCTGGGGTGGGTTTCTTAGGGCTCAAAGGCGTCCCCTCGGCCACTGTCGAAGGAAGGTGGCCATTTGAGCCGGCTGTTCCGCATCAAAAAGCCCTACCAGAGAGAAGGCCCCGGGTTCTGTCGGAGCGTCAGGTGCGGCCCTAGGTTCTCAACCCCTCCAATAACCGGCGGCAACAGCACACAGGCCCCGGGTTCAGACTAGTCTCCCGCCCGACCGACGGGACCAGGCACCCGGGCTGGGGCCGCAGCCGCATCGTGCCCGCCCCCGCCCTACCTGAGGGGGCCCGGGCGGGGTCGCTAAGGGCCACTCCCGGGAGCCCCGCGACGGCGCGGCTCGGCGACGGAGGCGCCTCGTCTCGCCGGGGCAGCGCTCGGCGGCGGATTCACGACCTCAAACTCCATCGGGAGCTTACAGGGACAGCCCCGTTGGCGGCGGCAAAGGCCGCGACGGGGCCTCCTCCTCCTCCCTCCGCCACCTCCTCCTCCTCCTCCTCACCACGGAGGCGGACCTGGAGGGATCCCGACCTAGCTCTCGCGAGAAGATAATGCCCACATCACGCGAGATTATACAAGCCCGGGAGTTGGGGAAGTGGAAGAGAACTGTTGTAGTTCTCACCACCTAAACTGCGCATGAGCTTAGCTTTTGCGGCGAAGTCTACCCCTGTCACGTGACCAGGGAATGCTGAAGCACTGTGGGAGGTGCTTGAAACTGACTAGGCAAGCCTAAAGGATTGATGGGAAATTCCCTGCACATTCATCTATTTGCATTTTGAGCCAGCTTCCTGGACACCAACTCTAACCAATGTATGACTCCCATTGTGAAAAGCATGATAATCACTGAGAATCACATTCTACTTAACTCTTCTTTATTGACATGCTGACTAGATTCTTCAATCTCTCCATATAGGTGCCAAGTAAGTAAAAAAGAAAGCATTTATTTGGCAGGCACTTCCACATACCTCTTTATTAAAGAGAAAACTCTTAACTTTTGAGTAAAAGGCAAAGATAAAAATGTAAGCACAATTTTGTCATCATAACTCAAATATTTGTAGAAAGATTTTTCACAGCAAATGGTAAGGTAGAAATTATTGTTTTTATAGATGAAGAAACATACAATAAATAGGAATAGGGGAAATTAACATTTATGAAAGTCTGTGTTGGGTCCTGTGTTATTTGATAGTTAATATTTTAGGCTTGGCGCCCATAGCTCTAAGGTTAGGGCACTACCCACATACACAGGGGCTGGCAGGTTTGAACCCACCCCGGGGCCTGCTAAACAACAGTGACAACTACAAAAAAAAAAATAGCTGGGTGTTGTGGCAGACGCCTGTAGTCCCAGCTACTTGGGAGGCTCAAGCAAGAGAATCGCTTAAGCCCAGGAGTTTGAGGTTGCTGTGAACTGTGACAGTACACCACTCTACCAAGGGCAACATTGTGAGAATCTCAAAAAATAGATATGTAATTTTAGTGTTATTTATATTTCATTTACTTATCAATAAAACCCTAAAAGTCAGATGCTATGTAGTCTTTGTTACTAATGAGAAACTGAACAACACAGGTTAAGAAAATGATCATGGGGCAGCGCCTGTGGCTCAGTGAATAGGGTGCCAGCCTGAGGGTAGTGGGATTGAACCCGGCCTAGACCAAACTGCAACAAAAAATGGCTGGGCGTTGTGGCCGGTGCCTGTAGTTCCAGCTACTGGGGGAGGCTGAGGCCAGAGAATGGCTTAAGTCCATGAGTTGGAGGTTGCTGTGAGCTGTGACACCACAGCACTCTAGACTGTTTCTAAAAATAAATAAATACATAAATACAAATAAAAAAGAAAATGATCATGATTTATAATTAAACTCCTGGCGCTTTCCAATGTGAAATCATACACACAACAAAAACATCTATGTACCAGTAAGTGAACCCACCATGGATATAGAAAAAATGTGGAAAAACTGCTTATAAACTATAAAAAGCCTACAAAAAATATGGTTTTCACTGCCTGGATGTCAGAAAACAACCAGTGTTTTGGGGGAAAGGTTCATTGCTGTGTAAAAGAATTTTTTTTTAAATTTTTAGTCAGGGTCTCTGTCATCCAGACTGGAATGCAGTGGTACCATCATAACTCACTGCAGCATTGAACTGGGCTCCAGTGATCCTCTCACATCCCAAAAGGCTCACCACATCCAGCATTTCTTACGTGCATTTTTTCATTTTGTTCTCTTTATGAAATATATGCTAATCCAAGAGAAATGTTCTCAACAATCAATGGTTCGTGTAATTTCAACTGGACAGTGATGGGTTTTTGTGTATATTGACATTTGTTTTCCTTCCAACTGCATGTATTGTTTCTATTCTAGTGGATATATATGATCTTCTATTTTATTAGACAGTGTTATATATATGATAATCCGATTAACTTCTCAAAAGTGGCCTGATCACCATATTTAAAATTACAATCCCACCCTTCCTCTGGCACTCCTTATCCCTACTTTATTTTTCTCCAAATCCATTTTAAAAACCTGACATACATTGATTTTACTTATTTGTTTGCCGTTTGTCCCCCTTCACTAGAATATAAGTTCAAGACGAGGAATTTTTGTCTATATATCTAAATCTAGTATAAGTTTGTATGGAAGGGACTTAGAAAATATTTGTTGAGCTAATGATTAAATGACTAGTCAGGAGCAACTGTATCCTTTAAAATTTACACATGTAGGCAACACACAAAGCTCTCCATTCTCACCTCCAGTTTATTTTTCTTATGTAAACATATAAGATAATTACATCCCACAAAAAAGGCAAGAATGTTCTCTTACAACAAAGTAACAACTACATTTTCAAGATCTTTTATACATAAATGCAGTAAGAGACTGAACTACTGGGTTTTTCTGTCCTAGCAGAAACACAAACAACTAAAAGTGAATATTTTAAATTAATAAATTCTACGTTTTGTCATAACTGCACTTTTATCAAAAAGATTCCAGTTTCTTGAAGTTTTTTAGACACATCATGCAAACAGATACTTTCCTAGGAATGTTTTGAGATCATTCTGTGCTATTGAACAGGAATAAATAATATAAATTATAGCCATCACAGTCACAACACCTCTAACCCCAGCAAAAATCTCAAAGTGCTCACAAAAAAAAAAAATGCACAACAATCTTACAAGGCACACATAAAATTTCAACATGGTTTCAACCATGTTTTTTCAAACATCCAAGACAGAAGATACCAAATCCTAAAAAGATCAGTTCATTACTATTTTTTGTAGCCTCTCCTATGCACATCCCCCCTCCCCATTTCATCCTAGGAAGCAAAAATAAGAAAAAGACTTCAATCACAAGTAGACTATTTCTGAAAAGAAAATATTTTCTCGCCATATTCTCCATTGGGAACAAACCCACTATTTACTTTTTAAAAGTTGTCTCCCGTGGAGTACCCAAATAACAAAGTTCATGAAGACAAAAAACTCTTCTCTCTTGCTTTCCCCTCTTCTCTGTTCTCAGGAAGGATTAAATATAAAATTAGAATCTTAGACCTGGCAATGATCTTACAAATGACCAAGATGAAAGTTATTTTACATATAATTTTTTTAAAAGTTTGAAGAGAAAACTGCCCTATGTCGCTAGTGACTGTGGTTATAGTTTTCTCATCAAATATGATACCTAGATTATATAGTCTTCACCAGAGTTAAAATTCTATGAAGAATGTTTCCCACAAAAGTATCATAAAAAGGATATTTAACATTTATTAACAATGAACATGAGATTCTTCACAACATTGTTAAAAATGGTAAAACTATATTACATTTTAAACTATGGAAGGGTTTCAAGAGAAATTAAGTATAGTAGAAATTCTACATAAAGCTAAGGTAAGTACAGGAGGAACAGAACAACTTCAAAGTAGAATGCATTCAGTTAGGCTTCTTTACTAAAAGCAGTTCCTGCGTTTTAGATAATATGACTTACCCTGCAGTTTTTATTCTTAATTTTAAAAAGCTTTGTATTAAATGTAGGCAGGGATATGAGAGAGCAATGGCAATCCAAAATATTACTCACTGAAATAATCCTACAATTATGGCTTTGCTTTTGGCACTTTTCTGGAAATACAGAATAAAAATTTATGGATGATTAAGACCTTTGTCAATACAAAGTGAATGAAAATTACCTTAATAAAAATGGAAAAAATATAATCAATAATACTAATAGCTATCTATTAGTATGTTTGAACTACCTATGTTTGAATTGTCTTTCTCATGGTAGCTACAGCTAATATGCATTACCAATTTAAAATTAAAAAGGGATACACAAAACATGGATGAACCTCAAAGGCATTTTGCTGGGTAAAAAAAAAAAAACAGCAACATACTATAAGATTCCATTTATATGGCATTAAAGAAAGGACAAAATTATACCAATGGAGAACTGTTATCAGGGATTAGAGCTAGGACAGGATGACTACACAGGGGCAAAATGAAGGAGTCACGGTAGTGTGAAAGTGTTCTGTACCCTGATTGCAGTGGTGGTACACAAATCTATGCATGTATTCAAATTTATAGAACCAGACACCAAAAAGCAATTTCAATTCTACTACATGTTAACTAAAAAATATAGTGAAACTTTCATAAGGAAATAGAACAAATATCTTTGGTAAAGTTAGAATTTCTAAGAAAACTAATTTTTCACAGCCTCATCTCAATGGTATAATTTTATTGACCACAAAATGATTAAATTCAATTAAGTATAATTAAGAAATTTGGGCCCAATTATTTCTAAAATATGTGTACTAACAAATCATGGAAGAAAGTATTTTAAGGAATACTAACCCATTATAAGGAAATTCTGCTATTCTCAAGTGAATCTGAATTGTGTACTTTTGCAGTTTTAAAACAAAAGGTATCCGAGGTGGGTAGATTGCAGGTTTGAAACCAGTCTGAGCAAGTGGGAGATCCCATCTCTAAAAAATACCCAGGCATTGTGGTGGGTGCCTATAGTCCCAGCTACCCGGGCGGCTGAGATGAGTATAGCTTGAGCCCAAGAGTTCAAGGTTGCTGTGAGTTATGATGCCATGGCCCTCTACCGAGGGCAACAAAATGAAACTGCCCCCCCCAAAAAAAAATTAGACAAAAGGTACCTTGGTGTTTAGTTTAGAATCTAAGAGCAGTTGGTTGAAAGTTAATCTTTTTACATTCATTTTCTCTTCCTATTACCTTAATTCATTGTTGTTACATGCTTGGATTTTATATTTAAATCAATTATCTAGAGGCTCCAAATCAGAATCTGCAAATCCTGCTGGATACTCTGTGACTAGAATCTAGAATGTGTAAAAGAATGGACACTTTTTCTCTAGGTATACCACTGGGACTTACATGTAACATAACAGATAAGACAAAATCCCATCATCTTTTTATCATGCCTTTCACAACTTTGGAACTGTTACTTTTCTTCAAGAAGAATATATGTAGGCAAGAACAAACATAAAGATGAAAACCCAGTATTACAAATGCTAATTTCTATGAAAGACTTGCCTAACAGAATGATATAAGGTTTATTTACTAAGTATGTGATTCTAATTATAGTGTATTTTGACTTTTGAGATCAGGTCTAGATAGTTTTTCACCACTGCTTCTGCCATGGACAGAAGTTAAGTGCTTTTTGAGAGCAGACTTGTGCTTGAAATCCATATCACAACAATGGCATTTATATGGTCGATCCCCACTATGTATGTTTAAGTGGTCCTGAAGAGTGCTTTTAGCAGTAAATGTCTTCAAGCACACAGTACACTGAAAGGGCCTTATGCCCATGTGTCCTCGAATATGTCGGTTGAGATTCTTCTTCTGTGTAAATGTTTTCCCACATTGTAAGCACAAGAATAGTTTATGCATCTTCAGGTGGCGTAGATAGTTTTCAACATGAAGGAAGCCTCGAGGACACCTGGGGCACTGATGCCTCAGTGAATAACTTTCCTCCAGATTCTGAATCTCATTCACTGTACCATAACTTCCTTCAATATTTTCATAAAATATGGCCTGACCTTGATTCCCAGGAACTTCCATCACTCTGCTCTCAACTGTAGAATTAATCAATGAATGCTGTGTTTCAGAAAAATACATGCTTGCTTTTGAAGAAGTACAAGGCTGTGAAAATTGCCCATTTTCTACATCACCTGTACTGATGGATTCTACATGGAGGATACAAATTTCATTGTCTTTAAAACCTGTATCTACTGTAGACAGATCTGGCGACTTCATTTCCTTTCTCTCCGATGTCAAGCTCTCTACTGTAGACTGTAAGGCATTGCTTTCTTCTTCTTTAACATTGAAATCTATATTTACAGGACTATCTTCCAAAATTTCAATTATCTCACAGTCTTTATCAGAATTTTCTTCTTCGTTCTTAACACCTGGATCAGAGGATTGACACAGGTCAGTGTGTTGGTTGTTGTTTTTCATAGAAAGATCTATTTCCAGATATTTTGACAAAGCTTCTGTGCATTTTTCCACAATGTGAACCATCTGAAGATAACTGGCAGCAGTCAAATATTTCAAAAGCTCTTTTCTTTTAACTTCAAGTGCTCCAGTATAGCAAGAGAGTAACAACTTCCTGCCAACTTCTGCACTCTGCAAGATGGTGATTCTGACATGTTTTGACTGTGTGAGTAAAAACTGATCTCGCATAAAAGTGGAGCAAGCAGCCAAAATCACCTTGTGCCCCTGGAACTCGGTGTCATTAATATAAATTGATACATCACAAAATAAATTTTGCTGCCTCAAGAGATTCATTTTCTGCAAGACCACATCTCCTTGCTGTTCAAACTGGAAGTGCAGAACATCAGATTCAGCAGCCATGGTCATGATCTACGCAAAATATAACACAAACGTTAATGTAAGGTTAGGGAATGTTTTCCCATGTCATGAAAACAAACAAATGAATTAACAAAAGGAAAAAAGAAAAACTGAATTGGGAAAAACAACTCCAAGTTTAATCTGAGTACTAAGAGTGAAACCCTATGCCACCATCTCAAAATCCAGAAAATTATAACACATTTGTCTATGATCTCATAGCACATTTTTCATTTTTATTACAGCATTTGTTATTAATAACGTTAAATTGTAGCAAACCATTTCTATGCTTGTCTCTTTGGCTAAATTTTTGTGCCCTGTGATCAAGAATACTCCATTAATTTTCAATATCCAGTAACAAGCACAGTGATCACCACAAAGTAAATTTAACATACTATCCTCAGTTAGAAACCTTCACGTAATCTCCAAACTTCCTACTCTCACCACAACAGGTTCTCATTCCTGTCACCTAGACCACTGCAATGTCCCCAACAGGTTCCCTTGATACCATACTGTCCTATATTCAAACTATGCTCCTGAGTGCCACTAGAACCAAATGTTTGGCGGCGCCTGTGGCTCAAAGGAGTAGGGCGCCAGCCCCATACGCCAGAGGTGGCGGGTTCAAACCCAGCTCCGGCCAAAAACTGGGGAAAAAAAAAAAAGTAATTCAAAGAAACTACTCATCTGCCTTAACTCCTCCATTCCTCTCCTCTACCTCCAGAACAGGCTAATGTTCTTAGGAAAGAACACGAGATCCATCACGATTACGATTTAGCCTTAGCCGAACTTTATATAGCTCTGTCTCCTTCTAGTCTCTTTTCTATACTTGGAAGAGTCTTAGATATTACAATTTTCATCATTGCCCAGACAAAAAGACACGAACACACACCGAAGCACTTCTCTCACATTCACGTTTCCAGTTCCTTTTTCCAGCTAGTGATTTACGTCATTTAAGCCCAAATCAACTAAGACTAATATATGACTACTGTCTCCCCCACAGCATGCTGCTCCCTGAGCATCGCGAGATGGTGCCTGACTCACCTATGTTCCTGCACGGAGCACAGAGACCCACTCACAGCAGGAGAAACTCAGGGAACATAACTGAAACCAGATCGCAGGTGGCCTGAAGATCCTTCCAGCTCAGCGCACAGGTTTTCGCGCGCCAAGCCTGCCAAGGGCCAAGGTCCTGTTGGCCAAGTGGTTGTTGCACCAGTTTAGCAACTCTGGGGCCGCACCCAGCAGCTCTCCTCCCGCTTCTCTTTCTCAGGCCTTCCCTAATGCCCAATCACCTTCCCATTCACTTACCGTCTCAGAAAACTAGAGTTGAGACTTCCGCGGCAGCGGCGGCCCAGGCCGGAAGATGGACTTAGCCTGGGAGGAAACACATCCGGTGTCAACCAGCTTTATTCTTAAATGAGGCTATCTGGGCGCCCCGGAAGGACATCCTGAGACGGTCTCCCTTCCTTATTTCCCCGGTACCTGGAATGACAGAAAGGCGCCCAAGTACTGCCAAGTCCCATCTCTCCTGTCCCAGTCTCGATACTAGCCATTTCCCTTCGTCAGCCATCCTAAACGTCCGAATTGAAGACGGTTGTGAAGTTGGGTTACGGCACATCTGTCCGAATACCCAGCGCCGGGACCATAGAAAAGCCGAAAGCCTGGGAATTAGTAGGGGACGGGTCCTCTCTATTGGCACCACCCACAACTTTGAAAAGTTGCAGAGGAAGAGACTTACCACAAAGATTTGTATTCCAGATTACCTACCTAGTGTCCCATCAGGATCTGGCCCCCATCTCTGGATCTAGCTTCACTCCTTAATCCGCTCCACCTCATCAAAACTTTGGCCCAAGTGTATACTCTGACGTGCCCTAATCTTCTTCCCGCTATCTTTTAAAAACACGTTATTACTGAAGCCACCCTGAACTGCTGCTTAAATTAGTTGGTTCCTGTAATTAGTTGGGAACCTGTAATCTATTTGCCTGCCTTCGTTGTTGCATTTATCACACCTGCATTGAAATTATTTGTGTCCCAACTAGGCAGAAGTATTTAGGACTGCAGCTTACTGATCTTTGCATTCCTGAAGTCTAGCCCTTAGTAGGCATCGAGTACTGTATTTTACATAATGGAGAGATATCTGAATCAATTTTTAAAAGGCGCTGCTCTACTGCCTCAGTAACGGGTTCTCCTGTAAGTAAATGACTCTAAAAACAACTAATTTCTGGTTAATCCATGTTTTCCTTTGAAAGCAACCCCTTCATATGATTAATATGTATTTTAAAGAACAGAAGCGAAGAAGGCATTTCTGCGTTCAACTTCAATTGAAAAAGGAAAGCAGGAGAAGAGTGAGAAAATAAACCACTGACAGCCAACTTAAATTGTCATACTTTTATTAAGGAAACTTCCCCATAATAAGTGAAGAGGTAGTTCATAGTATGTCTAACATACAACAGATTTAGTACAGCTATTCATGAGCTGAAATAAAATGTTCTGGCTTGCTTAGGACAATATGTTAAGCAGTGACACTTGTCACCTTCCATTTATAGATCTTCGAATAAAGAAAATAAAACAAAATCACATCTGATTTATCTCAGAGCCACTTTAGTTTGGAGTTTGTCTTTAAAATTAAATAATAAATAAATAACTGTAACGGTAATTTTTTTCAAAAACCAAACTATGGGAAAGAGAGTCCTTTTTTCTTTTAGTTATCCTGGGGATGCATAAAATACAAATGCTGAATGCAAACGGTTTTAGGAACCTTCCTGCTCTACAGAAATATGACTAGTTTTGAAATAAATCTTCCTCTCTAAAATGTATTTGTTATCAGTAACTTGACTTCTTTGCAATATAAACTTAACAAACATGTATAAGTAAAGCAGAAAAGTCAAGTCTCACCAAAATTAGAAAATGTCTCACAGAAACAGAACACTTCTCCAGCCAAGAAATGGAGGAGACTGTAAATCACTTCAGTGGTTTGCATTTGCAAAAGATGAGAACTAAAAGTTTTACTGATACAAACCCATAAAGATGCTGACTTTGCGTGATCAAAGAAAGCAAGGCAATTTTCTTTATTATTCCTAGCATAGAAACAATTGAGACCTTGTTTTACTTAGACCACATGACACTATAAACTCCATGAGGGCAGGGACTCTATCGATCTTACCTTTATATCCTCAGTATCTAGTACAGTGTTTGGCAACAGTAGGTCCTTAATAATGTTCCTTGAATAACTGAATGAACCCAGAAACAGTCTCCAACCAAAGAGACCAATCTTATTTGAATCCATGCCTTTTAGTCTTCAAACCAGTAATAAAAACAGGACATGAATATGAGCAAAAGAAGCAATCCAACTTGAAATTTTCCTGTAAAAAAATGATGTTCAGAGAAAATACCAAAAACATTGATTGGCTGACAGGGTAGAGTTTCACTGTTGCATAGAATGGTACTCTTTGGCTGGATCATACAAAGATCACAATGCTAAAAGCATCAATAGACCATACAATGAGCAAAATGTTAGGAATAAGGATGATGATACATGTAAATGTATCAAATTACAACAATTTAAAAATTCCCCCAACTATACAAGTTAAGCCTAATTTTTGGATTATCTGTACAAGCACTCTCATAGCTCAAAATAAAAATAGAAAATCCTGATGGTAACTAATAAACACTGTTTTCCACACAAAATCTATTTCACACTTGGTTCTTTCTCACATTATTCTTACTTATCCTTTCCCTCCCTAACCAATACCTAGCAATTCAGTCACTTGCTTGGGAATAATGTAATACTCATCTAACTAAAAATTAATTAACTAACATAAATCCATCTGTGATATTTCGTTGGCACGATCCAGGCTGTCTCAGAAAGCCAACAGGAAAACATAAAGGCAAAACACAGACTGGGAACTTTTTGCTAATGTGTTATTCTTCATCATGTACTAAATCTTTTCAAATCAAGGGGTGGGGGAAGAAGAAGAAGAAATTAGCTCATATTTAGACACTTATCTACCTTTGGCCAGTCTTGGCCACCTCTTTGGGTTTTGGATACCCCAATTTAAACAGTGGAATAAATGTTCTCTTAAGATTCTCTAAGGACTCTAATACTATTATCTAAATCTAACTCATGGGTCAGAAACAAATAAGACTCAAAATTTTATGTCTAAAGTACAACATGTGCTTGAGGAAAAAGTTTTGTTTACCTATATTGGAAAATCAATTTTGTATTAGCAATCTATCAAAGGTGGTAAGGTGGGACAGTGTACCTTTAAGAGGAATATCTGATTCCAAAATTCTGATTGCCCTTTCTGTGTCCCACTTCATTTTTTCATCCCATTTTAGAAATTAAGGTACACGAGGAAATGAAAACTCAGAGACTCTTATAATGTGCTGAACAAAACCGATGGCCAAACTCACCTTTCTTATAGCTCAAGTCTCAAACAAAATTCATAGACTCCCATATAGTCTCTTTTAAGAGACTACAATACTTTAGCATATCTTAAGTGTGCCTGGAGCAATCTTGATTTCAAAAGGATCAAGAAGTTAAACATTAATTATAAGCATCTGGCCTCTTGGTAGGATACAAGGGAACTTTCCCAAACAAGTGCTATTGCATAATTATACTTCTATCCTTTGCTGATTATGTTCCTCATGATGGTTCCTCACCATTTGCCTGCAGGTGTTACTTAAAAGATGTACTCTGGTCTATGTGAAAACTTCAGTGAAAATGAAGTTGGGCTAGGATACTGGTGAACAGAGTACAGAACAAACCAACATGCTTATTTATAGCCAGCTCCAAGACAAGTACAAATGGTAAGAAGTAGATTCAATCATTTATCAGACACAGAGGAATTATCAATAGGCAACCAGAAGTTCTATCACATTTTTAGGGCAACAGCAATATCACCTTATATCTCAGTCTATTTTCTACCAAAGAAAAATATTATTCATTTTTCTCAGCATAGTATCTATTAGTGGAGAGTAGGTAAAGTTATTAACTTGCTGATACCTTCAAAGTGTGCCTACGGAATGGCCTAAAATAGTGTCAGTCTAAGACATAAGTTGGTATTAGGTAGACAAATGGAATTATTTCTTGGGAAAGGAAAACAGACATCATAGGATAAATAATTCAAAACAGAAAATGGAAGAGGCCAAAAAGAAGGCAAAACCACTCCAAATGGTAAGTTGCCTGGTCTCCTAGTGCTTTGACTCATCCCCTACCACCTGCACAGAGGCTTTGGAGAAGTCAAACTAGCAAATTCACTCCTACAAAGACTGAGACTATTGCCATACTCTCAGTCAGTTCAAGTTGTGAGCATGAAGCCCCTATTCAATTCACACAAGTACTATCATTCCTTAAGTTCAGGACAGCTTGGGCCAGTTTACCTGCATCCAGGACCTGTGTTGCATCAGGTTGTGGCTGACACCCTTTAGAGTCTGTGACTGTTGTACATGCAAAAGAATCAAAATCCACTGTGAGGTCTTGTACATTCCTCTCATGGGCATTAT
>CAUYTI010094976.1:0-55600 GCA_963575145.1 Galago senegalensis
CCTGTAATCCTAGTTCCCGTGGAGGGCGAGCTGAGAGGATGCCTTGAGCTCTGGAATTCAAGACCAGCCTGAGCAAGAGTGAGACCCCATATCTACTGAAAATAGAAAAAACTAGTGGGGCATGGTGGGCTGGCCTGGAGTCCCAGGCAGCTGCAGCCAGAGGATCACTTGAACCCAGGAGTTTGAGGTTGCTGTGAGCTATGATGACACCAGAGCACTCTACCCAGAGTGACACTGTGAAATTTGGTCTCAAAAAATGAAAAACAACAAAAATAGTTATTACATATTAAAATGCATACGTAGTATATGCTGGCTTTGAAAATGGAGGAAGGTGCTGGGAGTGAAGGAATGTGAGTAGACTCAAGAAGGTGAAAAAGGCAAGGGCATGGATTCTCCCCTAGAGTTCCTAAAAGAAAAACACGCCTTGTTTTTAGTCCAGTGAGACAGATTGTTGACCTTAGAGAACTGTAAGAGAATTTGTGTTTAGTTGTTCATTAGTTGTAATTTGTTATAATACTTCATAGAACAGGAAACGAGGTAGAGAAAGTCTTTTAAGCAACTTGAGTTAGGATCTTTCTGACAAAGCCCATTGTTTTCAGTGCTATTATTTTCAGCTAATTTCTATGGGACTCCATAATTCCAATTTTAAAGGAGAGGTATGGATTAAACCAATGGTTCTCCAACATTATCATACAGTAAGAATGATTGGGAGGGCTTGTTAGCACAGATGGCGCTACCCCACCTCCAGAGTTTCTGATTCCATGACTGTGGAGTGGGACCTGAGAATCTGCATTTCTGACAAGTTCCCAGGTGGTACAGAGATGGCTGATCACAAGACTACACTCTGAGAACCACTAAACAATTCCAAAATGCGTTTCCAATTCAAAGATTCAGATTCTATGAGTCTACAATTACAAGTAGACTAGTACAAGTATTACCAGTTTCCATATTCAGGGATACATTAAAAATAGTTTCTAAAAATCAACGTCTTGCCACATGACTATGATCAACAGAGTTGTTAGTGTCGTGTGTACTGTTATCTAGGATTCAGGGCCTAGAAATTTTCACATTTAGGACATTGCCAAAGATAGGTGTATTTGGTGCACATACAAATATATATTTAGTGTATGTACAAATATTCAATTACTCCTTCTTCCTTATAACATTTTCAAAGCTCAGAGATGTTATGAAGAATGCCTTTGAATTGCAAAACCAGTTCTTTTCATTATACATTCAATTTGTATTAAAAGTCTAGCATATATTTATATTTAGCATATTTCATTTGTATTTAGCCAATTCCAAGCCAGCTAAGTTGTTATCATAAAAAGCAACATTTTATCCTGGCATAAAAGATAAATACAATGGAGAAAATACACTATTTTAAATCTGAATAGATAGGTATTACTGTGGGATAATTACCTATTTTTTCTAATAAAGAAAATTTGGAAAGGAAAAACAAAATAGGGTCCTATCACACAAGATTCTAACCCTAATGCAATATTCTCTTCTCCAATGCCTTTTTATTAATGTACTTACTCTGATTACCCATTCCCAGGTCACACCCAGAACCTGCTTCTCTTTCAAACTGAGTACAGGCATATCTCATTGTATTGCATTTCATTTTCTTGCTCTTTTTTTTTTTTTTTTTTTTTTTGAGACAGAGTCTCAAGCTGTCCCCCTGGCTAGAGTGCCGTGGCATCACAGCTCACAACCTCCAACTCCTGGGCTCAAGCAAGTCTCCTGCCTCTGCCTCCCAAGTAGCTGGGACCACAGGCACCCACCACAATGCCCAGCTATTTTTTGGTTGCAGCCATCATTGTTGTTTGGTGGGCCCAGGCTGGATTTGAACCTGCCACCTCAGGTGTATGTGGCTGGCGCCTTAGCCACTTGAGCCACAGGCGCTGAGCCATTTTTTTTTTTCATTTTCTTGCTCTTTCTGACACTGATAGTGCTTTTCTTTCTTTCTTTTTAATTTTAACAAGTGGAAGGTTCTGCATTTTTCCAACACCATGGGCTCACTTTGCATCTCTGTCACATTTTGGTACTTCTTGCAATGTTTCAAATGTTTTCATTATTATATCTATTATGGTGATTTGTGAATCTGTGATCAGTGGTAGTTGAGGTTACTCTTTGGAGCTCCACAGACTGCACCCCTATAAGCAGAGAACTTAACAAATAACTACCTGTGGTTCTGATGGCTCCACCAACCAACCATCCTCCCATCTCTCTCCTTCACCTCATACCTCCTTATTCCTTGAGCCTGAGCTAATCAAATCAGGCCAATGAATAAACATACAATGGCCTCTAAGTGTTCAAGTGAAAAAGGAAGAGTCACATGTTTCTCACCTTAAATGAAAAGCTTATAAGCTTAGTGGTGAAACCTGAGATGGGCCTCTTAGCCAAGTTAGCCAAGTTGTGAATGGCAAGGAAAAGTTCTTAAAGAAAATTAAATGTTGGGCAGCGTCTGTGGCTCGAGGAGTAGGGCGCTGGTCCCATCTGCCAGAGGTGGTGGGTTCAAACCCATCCTGTGCCAAAAACTGCAGAATGTTACCCCCATGAACACAAAAATGATAAGAAAGCAAAGCAGACTTAAGTGTTCTGGATAAAACATTAAACAGCCACAATATTCCCTTCAGCCAAAGCATAATCCAGAGCAAGATGCTGTCTCTCATTTAATGAAGCTGCGAGACAGGCAAGAGCTGAAGAAGAAAAGTCCGGGGTGAAGACGAGATGAGAAGCTGCAACGTGTTCTCCCGAGATGGAGGTGAGATAACTGATGCAGGTGGCTGCTCTGAACAACAGGTTTTCAATGTAGATGAATAGCCTTCCTTTTTTTTTTTTTCTGAGGCAGTCTAACTATGTAGAGCGTTATAGCGTCACAGCTCACAGCAACTTCAAACTCTTGGGCTCAAGTGATTCTCTTATCTCAGCCTCCCTAGTAGCTCTGACCACAGACACCCACCACAACACCCAGCCATTTTTTTTTTTTTGAGGGAGGGTTGCAGTTGTCATTGTTGTTTAGCAGTCCTTAGCTTGGCTCAAACCCACCCCCTTCGGTATCTGTAGCTGGCGCCCTACTCGCTGAGTTACAGGCCCCCAGCTGAAACAGCCTTCTATTGGAAAATGATGCCGTCTAGAATTTTCCTAGAGAGAAGTCAACATGTTGCTTCAAAGCTTCAAAGGACAGGGTAACTCTGGGTAGAGGCTAATGCAACTGACGACTTTCAGTGGAAGCTAGTGTTCATTTACTTTTCCAACAGTCCTGTGCTCTAAGAATTATGCTAAATTTACTCTGCCTCTGCTCTCCAAATAGAACAACAAAGCCTGAACAGCACATTTGTTTAGAGCATAGTTTACTGAACATTTTTGAGCTCACTATTGAGACTCCTCAGAAAGAAAAATTTCTTTCAAAATATCACTTCTGGTCACTGACAGTGCCCCTAGCCATCTAAGAGCTATAATGGCAGTGTGCACAGAGATCGATATTGTTTTCATGACTGCTAAAGCAACATCCATTTTATAGCCCATGAATCAAGGAGTAAGTTCAACCTTTGAGTCTTATTATTTAAGAAATACATTTGTGAGGCCGGGTAAGATGGCTCATGCCTGTCATCCTAGCACTCTGGGAGGCCAAGGCAGGTGGATTGCCTGAACTCACGTGTTTGAGACCAGCCCAAGCAAGAGCACGACCCTCATGTCTCTAAAAAATAGCTGGGCATCGTTAACAGGCACCTGTAGTCCCTGGTACTTGGGAGGCCGAGGCAAGAGAATGGCTTAAGCCCAAGAGTTTGAGGTTGCTGTGAGCTGTAATATCACAGCACTCTACCGAGGGCAACATAGTGAGATACTGTCTCAAAAAAAAAGAAATTGCTGTAGCCCATGCAGTCTTCAGCAGTCATCAGCCATCAACACTGAAGCAAGACCTTCCACCAGCAAAAATGATTACAACTTGCTGAAGGTTCAAATGATCATTATAATGTTTTAGAAATACATTATTTTATTTCATTTCACTTATTTTATTTTATTTTATAGACAGGGCCTCACTCTGTTGCCAGTGTGGAATACACTGGCATGATTATAGGTCATTGTAACCTCAAACTCCTGGGCTCAAGGGATCCTCCTATCTCAGCCTCCTGAGTGGCTGGAACTATACCAAGTAACCCTACAACCACCTAATTTTTACATTTTTTGTAGCGACATTTTTTGCTGTGTTGCCCAGGCTGAACGAGCTATTTTTAAGATTAAGATAAGTACATTGTGTGTTTATTGATAATGCTATTGCATACTTAATAGGTTGCAGCATAGAATAAACTTAACTTTTATAGGCACTGGAAACAAAAAGGCCATGTCACTTGCTTTATTGCAATATCCTTTTTATTGTGATGGCCTGGAGCCCCACAATATCTCCAAGTTATACCTGTAATTCAAATATTCCATCTACAGCCACAACCACTGTGACCATTTTCAACCTCACTCAATCCCTCAACCCACTGACTCCTTCCTTTTCTCTCTTGACTTTTCTCCCTACCTAGTTTAGACTGCGTGGTACATTATTTCATTTACTTTGTTAATTCTCTTCTCAACTCCCTTCTTCTCTGCTATTTCCTGGCTTTCTTCTCTTAAAATTCTCACCCTCAGTAAATCCTATGACTCGCCTTCCCTGTTAGGACATAGCAGAGTAACAAGTCATCTAGTAGAAAAGACTGGTTCCACTAAGACATCACACTGCCGTCTCATAGGCAATGCCTCTATGACCAAATAGACATCATCTCCGACTGTCCATGACAACCGTTTCACACTTCTTCACCTATGTCCTCATCACCCGCAGCATAATTCTTTGCTTCCTACTTTATGAGAGATGCGTGCCATAAGATGGGATTCCCTTAGTGTACCAAAAACTATCTGTGTCTGTGCCTCTCTATTCTGTTTCCTACTGTGAAAGATAAGAATTCTTCCTTCTTTAACTCTATCCTGCCACATATCCTATAGGTCCCCTAACCTAGTGCCTTCTCAAGAGGCCCACTTTTCTCAATCCAGTGGAATTTTTTTGTGAGACACAGTCTTACTTTGTTACCCTCGGTAGAGTACTCTGGTGTCACAGCTCACAGCAATGTCCAACTCTTGGACGAGTGATTCTCTTGCCTCAGCTTCCCAAATAGCTGGGACTACAGGCACCTGCCACAGTACCCAGTTAATTTTTTTTGTTTAGCAGGCCCAGGCTGGATTCAAACCCACCAGCCCCACTGTACGTGGCCAGCACCCTAACCGCTGAACGACAGGCACCCAGCCAGCCAAGTGGAATTTTTTTGTAGCAGAAAGTATTGGTCCTACTCTTTATAACCTTTACAATGTTTGACCACACCATACATTTGAGAACTTTGCAGGCAATTCACCAACGTAACTATCACCTACTTAAATTGATTCAAAGACACATACATGTATTTATGAGTCCTCACATTAAGAATCGGCTCAGTCTTCCACGAAGCCTCAATCCTCCAACATTCCATGCAGACGCAGTTCAGAGGAACAGGACGGAGACGATGTGCAGGTGGCCGCCCCAAAGCTATTGTTCTCTTGGGATTCTCAGCTCAGTGAAAAGCATTGTCACTTGCCCCGTTTCACAAGCAAGAAAACGGACCCACTTGTGTCTCTTCTTTGTTTCTCTTCACTCTTTTCTTTCTTCTTTCTCTCTCTCCCTCTCCCCTACTTTCCCTTGCTTTCTTTTTAACCAAGTCTACTTCCTTACTCTCTTTGAATCTATTCATATTTTTTACGCTGTTTCAATATCTCCACCCTACTCTTAGCCACTATAACCTTTCAACCATACTACAGTCATAAATGCAAACAGATCATTTTTTGTTCTCGCCCCATTTCTCACACAAAAGCCACAGTAACCTTTAAAAGAATAATTAGATCCCAGCAACTTTCTGTTTAAGAACTATTCAAAGGTTTCTCCTTGCTCCTAGGATGAAATCCTAAATCCTGGGACCTGCTTACCCCCTCAGTAGGCCCATCTTTACAACGTAGCATTGTCACCTTCTCTCTTAAGCTCCAACCAGTTTCCCTTCTTACAGTTTCTTTTTTCTAAATCAGAGCCATTGAACACGTTTTACCCTTCATCTGCAATGCATTTTTTGTCTGAATAGAATTTTGCACCAGTAGGGATTAGGAAATATCTGCTGAATAAACAACATATTTAAAATAATCTTTCCCAAGTAAAATTTAGAATCACGGAATTCTAGAACCCAGGCTCCTTAGAGACCATGTAACACAGTCTTCTTAGATGTGTAGAAAATGTCTGTCCCAAATAACATTGTGGCAGAAATCTAGGAAAGATACTCTAACCATGGATCAGTAATTCAGGTGTGAACCCGCCTGTGGCTTTGAAACTTACAAGGGTGGAATAATTGGGTTGCTTGAGAAGGCTGGGAAGTGACAGAGGAAGACTGGAGTTTGTTGCCAACATAACAACAAAGTTTCCTCTCTCTGTATTTTCACCCTACTGCTACAAATTCTTCTTTGGTATCATAGCTGATGTTTCCTCCATTTAAAATGTTACATATGTATAAGCCTAAGGCTGCTGCTGGCACCTGTAATCCTAGCACTCTGGGAGGCAAGACTGGTGGTGAGTCATCTGAGCTCAGCAGTTGGAGACCAACCTGAGCAAGATCAAGACTCTGTTTCTAAAAATAGCTGGGTATTGGATGGGGCCCTGTACTCCTAGCTATTTGGGAGACTGAGGCAAGAGGATCAATTGAGCTGAAGAGTTTGAGGTTGCTGTGAGGTATGATGCCATGGTACTCTATCCAGGGTGACAGAGTGAGACTCTGTATCCAAAAAAAAAAAAAAGAAAGAAAAAAGCTACATATAAAACTTTTTGGACAAACCGATGCATATTGTATGTTTGTAGAGCTTAATAATTGTTAATAACATGATGATCCAGTTTTAATACATATATTTCTTTGAAAACATCTATTAATCTTATTTTTCTAAATACACTGAGATGCGCAGGATATAGTTAGTCTGTGGCTAAATACAAGTTTCGGAAGATAGTAGGTTCCACAACTTCTAATACAATTTTTATAATATTCCATTTCACTTTCAACTTGTTGATGATCCTATTTTGTTCTTTAATCCAGTATGTTTTTTGTGTTCCTTTTTTATTTCCAGTTCTTCTCTTTAGTCAAATTTTCTTTCTGTCCCTCTTCCAGGTTGCAGATTTTTTTCCTAGGGTCTTATCAGGTGATTTATTAGCCACTTTAATGCTTATAATTGTAAAGGTCGAATTAAGTGATACTCAAACTAATCTTTTAAAAATTCTAGATGGGCTTCCCTGCCTACTTGCCCTGGCTATGGAGTCCCCGTTTGCTGTTTATGGCAAATAGACACACAGAGGCTGCTTTGTAAATGTTCTCTGTAAGCCTGTCTTTTGTCCTCCTCGATACACTTTGTTTCATCCTTGCCTTAAAAAATTAAAATAAAATTATCAGTGAATATATCCTCAAAATAACCAGATATGCAATTAGTTCTTACCAGGCACCGTCAGTGTCAGCATTTTTAAATGATCGGGGAAGTTTTCAGGTGACCGGGGCTATATTATGACTGTCCTGGGCCCGGGGTACTATGACTTCAGGAGAAATTTCTTCCTCCATAAGAAATATGTCAAACCTTTTTAGTGAGACTTAAAGGTTACGCATGTATGTAAAACAATATTTTTAAAGTTAGTTAATTTTATAACTGCTTTAGTATAGAGACAAAATGCAATCCATATGGATTCATTGTTAAGTATTTATTACAATCATTATGTTCCTGTTTTTTTCTTCTTATTTATTTATATTGTTAAAGACAGGGTCTTGCCCTGTTGCTCAAGCTGGAGTGCAGTGGCATGATCGTAGCTCACTGTAACTTCAAGTTCCTAGAGTCAAGTGATCTTCCCCTCTCAATCTCCCAAAGTGCTAGAATTATAGGCATCAGCCACTGTGCCAGGCCTTTCTTCTGACTTAAAAGAAAGATCATTAAAACATTTTCAGAAGACTTTAAAAGTATCATTGGCCCTGGGCCTGGTACCGTCCCTGTGTAATGGGTAAATAGGTTCTGCGGATGGTTTGTCGGATCCTTTCACATTCATTAATGGAAATGATCACATGAAAAAAATTGTGAGTTTTTGCTGGGCACGGTGGCTCATTGCTATACTCCTGGCACTCTGGGAGACAGAGGTGGGTGGATTGCTTGAGCTCAGGAGTTTAAGACCAGTCTGGGAAAGAGTAAGACACCATCTCTACTAAAAATAGAAAAACTAGCTGGGCATGGTGGCCCTTGCTTGTAGTTGCAGCTACTTGTGAGGCTGAGGCAAGAGGATTGCTTGAACCCAGGAGTTTGAAGTTGCTATAAGCTATGACCCACAGCACTCTAGCCTGGGTGGCAGAGTGAGACTCTTTCTGTGGAAAAAAAAGAAGAAGAAGAAAGGAAGAAAGAAAGGGAAAAAGAAAGAGAAATAGGCTTGGTGCCTGTAGCTCAAGTGTCTAAGGCGTCAGCCACAGCACCAGAGCTGACAGGTTTGATTCCAGCCCGGACCTGCCAAACAGCAGTGACAACTACAACAAAAAAATGGCCTGGCATTGTGGTGGGTGCCTGTAGTCCCAGCTACTTGGGAGGCTGAGGCAAGAGAATCGTTTAAACCTAAGAGTTGGAGGTTGCTGTGAGCTGTGATGCCACAATACTCTACCCAGGGCGACAGCTTAAGGCTCTGTCTCAAAAAAAAAAAAAAAAAGAGAGAGAGAGAGAGAGAAATAATGTGAGCTTTAAAGCAGTGGTTCTCAAATTTTAACTCACTTAAGAATCCATGGAGGAGTATATATAAGAGTTTCCTGGGCCTTGTCCCAGACTGTCTGAGTCAGCAGGTAACCTCAAAGGTAGTAATGACGCTGCCCACACTTTCAGGGTAATGTAACTATTTTGTTTATGCAGCGACAATGCTCCCATTATGATGTGCCATCTACACTGTCCAGAGCTCCTAACCAACATTCGAGGAACATCTCGTGTTATTTTATAAGTGGAAACTGAGACTCAAAGTTTAAATGACTTTGCCAAGGTGACTCAGCTAGAAAAGTGTAGACCTGGAATTTGAGCCTCCGTCCACCTAGACTCCAAAGTTGATGCTCTCTGATTATCACCAGGTGGTAATGATAGGTGATATAATCAGTGTGCCTAGAAGCAGATTTTAAAACATGAACTAATATATAACAATGGTACTTTCCTGGACTGTCATTATTGCATTTTCCTTGTTGTAGTCTGCCAATGGCTGCCTTCATCTTTCTGGCTATTGATTCTTCACTTCTTATCTCTTTTTAATAACAGCAGAGGGAGGGACTGTAACACAGTTTTCTGAAAGTGCTCTTCTCTAGTGCTGACTCCAAGCTAAAGCTGATTAAGATCTTTGATTTTTCATTAACTTCACTTTTGAACTACTTTGTCTCCTCTACAGCTTGACAAACTTAAATCTTCAGAATGTAAAACAATACAAGGATTAACCAGCACTCTGAGTTTTGGACTTTATTTTTTCTACTATTATTATTTTGAGACAGTGGCTTACTTTGTTGCCCTTGGTAGACCGATGTGGCCTCATAGCTCACAGCAACCTCAAAGCCTTGCTCTCAAGTGATTCTCCTGCCTCAGCCTCCCAAGCAGCTGGGACTACAGGTGCCTGCCACAACGTCCAGCTATTTTTAGAGACAGGGTCTCACTCTGGCTCAGGCTGGTCCTAGAGTGCTGGGATTCAAGGCGTGAGCTACTACACCTGGCCTGAGTTTTGGACATTAAACCCCTTTGCCTTAACTAAGGTTAAAAGTCTCATTTTATAACTAGCTTCTTTATCAATTCTTCTTGCTTTTACTAAACATGCATACGAGTGAGATAACCACTTTATCTTTCTCCCTCTATGTGTGGTATGTGTGTAAGTTTCTTATTGGCTTTCTTTCTCTCTGTTATTTCTGAAGAACATAGTTTAACACAAATGTTGACTGTTTCCTAAAGTTGTATTTTTTGAGAAGATGCTTTGATGACCTCAAAAGTTTACCAGACCATTGCCCACCATCCTATATAAATGGGCCACAGTGTTTTCAGCAATCACACAAACAGTAAAATTTTCTAAATGCAGCTTCATTATTCTGCAAGACTCACTTTAAACACACAGCCCTTGAGGCCATCAGATGCAATTTTGGTTCCTTGAGTCCTGCTGACTAGTGTTTTCCCAATATTTCTTATATTAAACATAGCAAGTGCCTTGTATCATACCAATGCTCCTTAGAAGGATTAGCCTGGCTAATTTTTTACTATTTTTAGTAGAGACCAAGTCTCACTGTTGCTCAGGCTGATCTTGAACTCCTGACCTCTCAAGTGATCCTCCCACCTTGGCCTCCCAGAGTGCTAGGATTACAGGAGGGAGCCACCTCGCCAGGCCAACAGCATTTCTGTGTACTAATAACAGTTAAGTGGAGAGTAAAATCAAGAACTCAATACCATTCACAAAAGTTTCAAAGAAAATAAAATACCTAGGAACAAACTCAACAAAGGAAGCTCACGAACTCGACAAGAACTTACAAAACTGATGAAAGAAGTTGCAGATGACACAAACAACTGGAAAAACCTCCCTGCTCTTGGACTGGTAAAATGAACATTGTTAAAGTATCCATGTTACCCAAAGTAATTTATAGATTCATGAAATCCACATCAAAATACCAGCATCATATTTCACAGATCTAGAAAAAATAATCCTAAGCTTCATTTGGAACCAAAAAAGAGGCTAAATAGCAAAGCTTTCTTAAGCAAAAGAACATATCTGTAGGCATCTCATTGCCTAACTTCAAATCATACTGCAAGGCTATAGTAACCAAAACAACATTGCACTTTATAAAAGTAGGGACAGGGACCAATGGAATAAGATAGAGGACCCAGAAATAAAACCATCTACATAGAACACTGATCGTTGACAAGGCGGACAACAACATACACTGAGAAAAGGATGCCCTCTTCAATACATGGCGCTGGGAAAATTGGATAGCCATATACAGAAAAATGAAACAGGACACCTGCTTCTCAGCATTCACAAAAATAAACTCAAGATGGATTAAAGACTTAAATGTAATGCATGAAACCATAAACATTCAAGAACGGGTCTTTTATTCATGAAATTGTGAAGAAGGAAAAATAAATTCAGGTTAGTTTTGCTGTCGACTATCAAACTACCTAAGTTACAGCCACAGTTCATGATAAATGCTTAGTTAAATGGAAAAGGCCTTAGAATTGTGGGTGGAAGACATGAACAGAAATGTATTCCAGTTGCTGGTGTTGATCAAAATGAAGGCTGTTGGGGTAGAAATGATTTTATAAAGGTTTAATGGAAGCCAAATGTGGGAATGAAGGAAAAGACACCAAGAAGTTGGGAGTGTTCTGGACTCTCTTACAAAGAGGAAGGCTTTTTTAGGAGAGGGGGATTACTTGTATGGGAGTCGACCTTTCATGTTGGATGGTACAATGTAGAGGTTATAATCATTGCATACAGATTGCAACATACAGGCTAAAATGCCTACAAACAAGATCATCAGTAAACTTTATGATTCAGAAATGTCAGAGTCCCTTTCAGAGTCAGGAAGTTATACATTAAACAGTATGTAAACTATTTGAGGAACTCACGATAAGATCCTTTACTCAGGGACAGGACGTCACCCTGAATCTTAAGACCTTCCCAATGACCTATAGGTTATCAACAGCAAAGAGGTTCAGCTCTTGGCTGAAATCCAAGGTTTCAGGCATGCGGTGGAGTTTTTTGAATGTATCTCTCACCAGTAAGGGAATATTGCTGTAATTCTATGCCAATTAAATAATTTTCTATTAAATCCACAGAAGAACTTTGCTTAACCCTGTATAGATAAATACACTTATTTTATCCATGCAACCTTAGGCAGCTCATGTGGTCTGTTTCATTTTTCTAAATTAAGAATCAAATAGGTTGGCTCGGTGCCTGTGGCTCAAGCGGCTAAGGCACCAGCCACGTACACCTAAGGTGGTGGGTTCGAATCCCCAGCCCAGGCCCACCAAACAACAATGATGGCTGCAACCAAAAAAAAAAAAATGGCCAGGCGTTGTGGCGGGCACCTGTAGTCCCAGCTACTTGGGAGGCTGAGGCAGGAGACTCACTTGAGCCTAGGAGTTGGAGGTTGCTGTGAGCGTGATGCCATGGCACTCTACCCAGGGGGACAGCTTGAGGCTCTGTCTCAAAAAAAAAAAAAAAAAAAGAATCAAATAGGTTGTGACTTTATTTTTAAATTTGCTTTCATTTAGGAATATTGCAGGAGCACACATGTTTTGATTATATAACTTGGTTTTGTACAGTGTGAGTCAAAGTTATAAATATTCCTCTCCTTGTGAGATGTGAACTTACCCCATCCTCCTGCCCACTCCCACCTGCTGGATTTCCACTGGGTTTTACTACCAAATGTGAATGTGGGCATTGATCAGTTAGTTCTTACTATTTTGGGGGGAGTTTTTAAATTTTCAGGTTAACATGAGGGTCCCTAGGATTATTAATTGTTTGTAAGGTACAATTGCAGTTGCAGTTGTGTCCTTCACCCAGGAAGGTGCCATATACCCATACTTCATACCTGTTGGGGAGGAACTTATTGACCCCCTCTCCCCCTTTATTTTCCTTGAGTTTAACTGAGTTTTTCTCTCATATGGGCCTGTAGTTGTTTATCTACTAGTTTCAATTTATTTATTTTTTGTTTATTTATTTATTTATTTATTTTTGAGGCAGAGTCTCACTACATCGCCCTCAGTAGAGTGCTGTGGCATCACAGCTCACAGGAACCTCACACTCTTGGACTTCAGAGGGTTTGAACCCGCCACCCTTGGTACATGTGGCTGACACTATAACCACTGTGCTAAGGATGCCAAGCCTACTAGTTTCAACTTAGTATTGAGTACATGGGATGTTTGATTTTCCATTCTGGTGATACATTACTTAGGAGAGTGTTCTCCAAGTCCTTCCAGGTTGTTACAAAACATACAAAATTTCCATCTTTTTTATAGCTGAATAGTATTTCATGGAATATATATATATCTTTTTTATAGCTGAATAGTCTTTTTATAGCTGAATTTCATGGAATATATATATATATCACAGTTTATTAATCCATTCACGGGTTGAAGGGCACTTGGGTTGTTTCCACATCTTTGTGATTGTGAATTGAGCCACTATAAACATTTGAGTGCAAATGTCCTTACAGTAAAATGACTTTTTTTTTCTTTTGGGTAGTTAATCTAGTAATGGGATTGCAGGATCAAAGGTCTCTTTCAGTTTTTTTAGGTGTTCCCATACTTCTTCTCATAGAGGCTGTACTTAGTTTGCAGTCCCAGCAATGCATGAGTATTCCCTTCTCTCTGCACCCAGGCCAGCATCTGCAGCTTTGGGACCATGCGATGTGGGCCATTCTCACTGAGGTTAGGTGATATCTCAACACCTTCTCTGATGATTAGGGATGATGAGTATTTTTTTTTTTTTTAAGACAGAGTCTCACTATGCTGCCTTCAGTAGTGGAGTGCTGTGGCATTACAGCTCACAGCAACCTCAAACTCTTGGGCTTGAGTGATTCTCTTGCCTCAGCCTTCCAAGTATGTGGAACTACAGGCACCCGCCACAACACCCGCCTATTTTGTTGTTGTTCTTGTTGTTGCAGTTTTAATTGTTGTTTGGCTGGCCTGGACAGGCTTGAACCCGCCAGCCTCAGTGCATGTGGCCAGTGCTGCATCCACTCTTCTACGGGCCCTGAGCTGGGATGATGAGTATGTTTTCATGTGTTTGTTGGCTAGCCATCTGTCCTCATGAGGAAAGGTTCTGTTCACGTCTCCTGCCTAGTTCTTAAAGAGGTTTTTTGCTCTTTTCTTTTTGATTTGCTTGAATTCTTTGTAGATTCTCATTATTACCCCTTTGGTAGAATGCAAATATCTCCTTTTATTCTGAAGGTTTTCTGTTTGCTTTGTTGATTGTGTCTTTAATTCTGCAGACATTTTTTAATTTAATCAGGTGCCATTTATTTCTTTTTGTTGTTGCTGCAATTGCTAATGGGCTCTTCTTCATAAATTCCTTTTCTAGACCAGTAAGTTTCAGAGTTTTCCCCATTCTTTCTTCTAGAGTTTTTATAGTTTCATGTCTTACGTTTAAATCTTTCATCCAGCGTGAGTTAATTTTTCTAAGTTCCAAGAAGTGTGGGTCCAGTTTCAGCCTTTTACATGTGACTATTCAGTTCTTCTAGCACTATTTATTAAATAGGGATTCTTTTCCCCAGTGTATACTTTTGTTTGGTTTATTAAAGATCAGATAGTGATATGAGGCTGGTTTCATCTCTTAGGTTCTCAGTTTTGTTCCATAGATCTATGTGTCTATTTTTTATCACTATAGACTTGTAGTATAACCTGATATCTGGTAACATGATGCCTCCAGATTTATTCTTACATTGTAGAATTGCATTGGTTATTTGGAGGTTTTTTTCCATATAAAACATAGAACTATTTTTTCCAAGTTCTCAAATGATGAGATTGGTGTTATAATGAGGATTGCATTGAATCTGTAGATTGCTTTGGGTGGTATAGACATTTTAATAATGTTGATTTTTCTCAGCCATGAGCATAATATGTTTTTCTATTTGTTAACATCCTCTGCTATTTCTTTTCTCAGTGTTTCATAGTTCTTTCTGTAGATCTCTTTCACATCCTTTGTTAAGTATATTCCAAGGTAGTTTATTTTCTTTGATTCTACTGTGGAAGGTATTGTATCTTTGATTTGATTGTCGGCTTGCCTCTTATTGGCATATAAGAAGGCTACTGAGTTGTGAACATTTATTTTATATCCTGAGACATTCCTGTATTTCTTGATCACTTCCAGGATCACTTCCAGTCTCATGGTTGAGTCCTTGGGATTTTCTAAGTATAAGAGTATATCATGAGCCAAGAAAGAGTGATAGTTTGACCTTCTCTGTCTCCATTTGGATACCCTTGATGTCCTTCTCTTGCCTGATTGCATTGGGTAGAACTTCAAGAACTATACTGAATAGTGGTGGCAGTAGTGGATATCTTTGTCTAGTTCCACTTACAAATGGAAATACTTTCAGTTTTTCTCCATTTGGTATGATTTTGGCTGTGGATTTTTTGAGGACGGCTTGTATCAGTTTAAGAAATGTCCCACTTATGCCTATTTTTTAAGGTGTTCTTATCAAAAAAGGATGCTGAAGTTTGTAAAATGCTTTTTCTGCATTAATTGAGAGAATCATATGGTCTTTGTCTTTGCCTCTGTTTATGTGGTGTATTTGCATATATTGAACCAGCCTTGCCTCCCTGGGCTGAAGCCTACTTGGTTGTGATTGTTTTGTGTGTGTAGATTAATTCTGATTATTGAGTATTTTTTGCATCAATATTCATTAATGATATTGGTCTGTAGTTTTCTTTCTTTTTTTTTTTTTGATTCCTTTCCTAGTTTTGGTATTAGGTTGATATTTGCTTCATAGGAGTTGGGAGGGTTCCTTCCTTCTCAATATTTAATAATAGATTCTGCAATATAGTTACAAACTCTTCTTTGAAGGTTTGGTAGAATTCTGGTGTGAAACTGTCTGGTCCAGAACTTTTTTGTTGTTGTTGTTAGAAGCTTTGTTATTGTTGTTGTGATTTTAGTGCTTGATATGGGTTTGTTTAAGAGTTCTCTTTCTTCCTAGTTGGTCCTACAGAGGTAGTGTAATTCCAGGAATTGGTCCATATCCTCCACATTTTCAAAATTCTGGGCATGGAGTTTTTTGTAGTATCCAGTGATGTGCTTTACTATCTGTGTGTATTTGTTATTATTTCCCCTTTTTCATTTCTGATTCAGCTATTAGAAATCCTACTATTCTGTTTCTAGTTAATCTGGCCAAGAGTTTATCAATTTTATTTATCTTTTCAAAGAAACAATGACAACTATAACCCAAACATAGCTAGGCATTGTGCTGGGTGCCTATAGTCCCAGCTACTTGTGAGGCTAAGGCAAAAGAATTGTGTAAGCCCAAGAGTTTGACATTGCTGTGAGCTGTGATGGCACAGCACTCTACTGAGGGCCCAGATCAGATTTGAACCCACCAGCCTGGGTGTATGTTGCTGGCACCCTAACCACTGAGCTACAGGTGCCAAGTCTTCTTTGTCTTTCTTTACTTTTGATCTTTTAAAGATAACCATACCCATTAAAAGGACTGTGACTTCTGCTTTCTCTTGGTTCTCATTTGCCTGAAGTATTGTTTTCCAACACTTAACCCCAAGTCTTGATTTGTCCTTGGGGGTTAGATGTGTATCCCAAAGATAGCAAATACTTGACTTGTAGTTTTTTAACCAGTCTGCCAGCTATGCCTTTTCAGTGGGGAATTTAAGCCATTTATATTTATTGAGAGAATTGATAAATTCTGGCATAATAATGAAATTATTATATGAAAAGTTTTGTGATCAGGGTCATGTATGCAGGATAATGGGAGCAGGCATGAGCCTCCAAAAAGAGCATACTATACTGGGGGTTTCATAAGATAGCTTGGCATGAACATCAAAGGACTTCAGGAAAAAGGCCTGCAAAGGCTTGTGAAGTTGAGGACAGCTTTGGGAAGAATGTCCATAAGGGCCTGGCTAGAGCCAGAAAGGACCTCAGGAAAAAAAAGTCTGTAAGGGCCTGGCTGGAGCCTGAAAGGACTTGGGAAGCCATTTGAGGACAGCATGTGCAGATGACTCATTGAACAAGAAAGACTAGTTCTTATGGGTGTGAGATAAGAGGATTCAGCTTTTTTCCACCCAGCTTCTGAGATGAATAGGGTGTCAACTAATCTGCCCCATAGGAACACAGAGGATTAACTGGGTGGCATATAATGACATATGTTATCCTTGTGATTTCTCAGGTCACAACCTGAGCCTTCCTAGAGATGGAACAGCAGACAGGAGACCCCAGCTCAGTGTTCAGTTCAAGAGACAAAGTTCACCAATTTAATGTTCCAATTTAATATTAAGTATATGTGGTATTTGTTTTTCGATTCTTGTGAAACTTCCCTTAGAAGAATGGTCTCTAGTTCTATCCAGGTTGTTACAAAAGGTCTTAGCTCACCATGTTTTTTATGGCTGAGTATTTAGTACTCCACAGTATACATACTCCACAATTGATTAATCCACTCATGTATTGAAGGGCACTGGGTTGGTTCCACATCTTTGTGATTGTGCTGCAATAAACATTTGCGTGTACATGTATTTTTGACAAAATGACTTTTTTTGCTTTGGGTAAATACCCAATAGTGGGCTTGATGGATCAAATAGTTGGTCTTTAGTTCTTTGGTATATCTTCGTACCATGTTCCCTAGAGGTTGTACTGGCTTGTAGTCCTATCAACAGTGTATAATGTTCCCTTCTCTTTACATACATGCCAGTATTTGTTATTTTGGAATTTTTTGATAAAAGCTATTCTCACTGGAGTTAGGTGATACCTCATTGTGGTTTTGATTTGCATTTCCCTGATTATTAGAGATACTGAGCATGTTTTCATAAGTTTATTGACCATTAGTCTATCTTCTTTTGAGAAGCTTCTCTCAGTTCATGTCTTTTGCCCCCCCCCTTTTTAATAGAGTTGTTTGTTTTTTTTCTTGCTGATTTGCATGGATTTATTAAGGTTTTGACTCTTCAAGTTTGTGCAAACATCACTAAGGACTTTGGGTGTATTGTGCCGAGGCTGACTCAACAGATCCATTCCCACCTTATTCCAAAATATAGTTCTTATGGCTTGGGGGTGATCCCACCTCTAGAAGGCAGATGCTGACTTGTCTACCTCAATTAAGCTAATTCCACTCCCCTTGCCATAAAGAACTGGTTGAGATAAACCAATCTAATCTTAAAACAGACCTTGATAAAAGTGAGAAGTTCTCTGTGATATTGAGGAAAGTATCCAAAGCCCATTTAATATCATCTTGCCTGGCTTTGTCAGCTTCCTACCTATGCTGGTTTTCAGGTTAACTTTATAATGTAGTACAGTCTTCTTTATGACTACACCATGTAGATAGAGTAAGTATATGGATTAAGACTGCAAAAAAAGAAAATGGAAGTACAGAAAGAATAAGAAGTTTTGGAGAAGAAAAGTCACATAAAATAAGATAACTTTAGCTCTAAGAAATTGGTTCCCCTTCTGCAAGGGGAACTAAGAGGAAAGGGAAATTTACTTTTTGCTTTATATCTGTCTCTACTTTTTGATTTTTGTACTTGATATAGTATGTTATCTAATAAAAATAATTTTATTTTATTTATTACTTAAAATAATTTATTGAGATGGAGTCTCACTATGAGGCCTAGGCTGGACTTGTGGGCTCAAATGATCCTCCTGCCTAAGCCTCCTGGGTAGCTAGAAATACAGGCATGAACCATCACATCTGATGAGACAAATTTTAAGTTGGTGCTATTACAGTGATCTGAAAAGCTCTCTGGACTCTTCTGTAATTGTCACCTCCTTCTAAACCGATGCACTTCCTACATGATGACCAGGACGTTACTGAGCCCCTTCCCCTGGGTGTTTATTTCAGTTGTCAGTCTATAGTAATGGACTTCCTACATGATGACCAGGACGTTACTGAGCCCCTTCCCCTGGGTGTTTATATCAGTTGTCAGTCTATAGTAATGGACTTCCTACATGAAGACCAGGACGTTACTGAGCCCCTTCCCCTGGGTGTTTATATCAGTTGTCAGTCTATAGTAATGGACTTCCTACATGAAGACCAGAACGTTACTGAGCCCCTTCCCCTGGGTGTTTATATCAGTTGTCAGTCTATAGTAATGGATTTCTTAATGATTCATGAACATTCCCCTTTTTTGTAACTAACAGTAAGCACAACCACTGTCAATTCTCACTTTCAAAATTATACTCATGCTGCTGTTTTTGAAAAGCTCTTAAATCTCCATCCTATCATGTTTAAAGTAAACTCTCCTCAAATACTTTTTTTTTTTTTTGCAGTTTTTGGCTGGGGCTAGGTTTGGACCCACCCTTCCAGCATATGGGGCCAGCGCCCTACTTCTTTGAGCCACAGGTACCGCCCTCCTCAAATACTTAATCTTGAACAGTTTTGAATGTCACCATCTCAACTATTGACCCAAGACACAGTTGATAGTAAAATGATGACATTGCGGTTTATTTTTTAAATATCTGACTTTTATTCTAAAGGAATAATAAATGAGATAATGACTGACATCAAATAACTACAGTTTGAGTCAACTAAATTGAAATTCCTTAAGGATATCTAGGAGTATTTTTTAAAGATTTCTTTTTACCTCTCACGGTATAATATGTGGAACACAGAAGGTATTTAGTAGTTGTTTATTTGACTTAATGAACCAAAGAGTGTAGCATAGAAACACCACAGGAAGCTAAATACACATTTTAGTTTTTGGTAACTATAGCTATTAATAAAGGTAACATTTAATATGCACCTACTGAGAGGTAAAGTTCCTCCCACTATTAAACCTGACCAGAATCAATAAGCATTCTTACATTTTTCAGATATTTTAATATTTTTTACATTAGTTTGAATTTTAGTCTCCAAAATTAAACTCTCAGCCACAAACTTATTTTAAATGTTTGGTGTGCCCATGAAACAAACTCAGAATTATTTCATCATAATGCAATGTGCCACTGACTTCAAGTCCTAACCACCTGCCTGTCTGCCTTCTTGTATGTATACTGGTATTCATAGGCATCAATGGTTTATTATAATCAGTCTCTGTTTTTATTTATTTATTTATTTATTTATTTTTGAGACAGAGCCTCAAGTTGTCCCCCTGGGTAGTGTGCCGTGGCATCACAGCTCACAGCAACCTCCAACTCCTGGGCTCTAGCGAGTCTCCTGCCTCCGCCTCCCAAGTAGCTGGGACCACAGGTGCCCCCCGCAATGCCTGGCTATTTTTCGGTTGCAGCCGTCATTGTTGTTTGGCGGGCCCAGGTTGGATTCAAACCCGCCACCTTAGGTGTATGTGGCTGGTGCCTTAGCCACTTGAGCTACAGGTGCCAAGCCTATTTATTTATTTTTTTAAGTGACAGGATAAAGTTTATTGACAAGGAGAAAGACTGATAAGCATGATGAGCAAAGAGGGGAAACAGAAGAGGGGGAACAACTTACAGCAGCGAGGAATCTAAGTGAGAAGCCCTCCAAGTCAATCTTTGTTTTTAAAACATTTCAGCCCAAGGCCAGGCACAGAAGCTCACACCTGTTATCCTAGCATTCTGAGAGACCAAGGCAGGTGAATTGCTTGAGCTCAGGAGTTTGACACCAGCCTGAACAAGAGCAAGACCCCACCTCTACTAAAAATAGAAAAATTAGCCAGGCATTGGGGCAGGTGCCTATAGTACCAGCTATTCAGGAGGCTGAGGCAAGAGCATTGCTCAAGCCCAAGATTTTAAGGTTACTGTGATCTATGACACCAGGGCATTCTACCCAGGGGGCAGAGTGAGACTCTGTCTCAAAAAAAAAAAAAAAAAATCTCAGCCCTATTTCTTGTTTATTGCATGCTGCTCGTGAGCTTAAAACACACACAGATTTCCCAAGAAATCTGTTATGAAACTTTCCTAGATCCAGGCCAGGGTATTAGCGATAACACAGTAGTAGTGTTAGGTCTTTTATTTATTAATTTATTTAAGAGACAGAGTCTCACTTTATCACCTTCAGTAGAGTGCAGTGGCATCACAGCTCACAGCAACCTCCAGCTTCTGGGCTTAGATGATTCTCTTGCCTCAGCCTCCTGAGTAGCTAGGACTACAGGCACCCACCACAATGCCCAGCTGTTTGTTATACTTTGTTTTAATAAATCTGTAGTGATTTTTGACCTATGCAGACCAGCACTGAATTCTGGTAAATTTCTTTTCTTCCTTTTTTTTTTTAGAGACAGAGTCTCAGTTTATTGCCCTCGGTAGAGTGTTGTGACATCACAGCTCACAGTAACCTCCAACTTCTGGGCTCAGGCTATTCTCCTGCCTCACCCTACTGAGTAGCAGGGACTACAGGCACCGGCCACAATGCCTGGCTATTTGTTTGTTGCAGTTTGTTTGGAGTTGGGTTGGAACCTGCCACCCTTGGTATATGGAGCCAGTGCCCTACCCACTGAGCCACAGGTGCTGCCAAATTCTGGTAAATTGCTATAGAGCCAGGATGTGGTCATCCTTCTCCAGAGTTCTGGAACTTTCATAATCACAGCTCTCCCAGTTACTGGTTTACTTTAGCCAACCACGTAATAGGCCAAGCAGGTAATAGGTGTTTGCTGGAGGATTACTTTATTAATAATTTTTAAAAGATCAATATTTCCATCATCGGAAACTCAATGGATCAAGTGATCTATCTGATGGATTCTGATGTCTCTTGCCTAACACTCATTTGTTGGTACTAAAGCAATTGGGAAACCAATTGGGAGGAAGGGAGTTTAGTGGTTGGGAAGTTTTCCCATCGGCTTGTGGTAGATACAGATAAAGGAGCCCTTCTTTACTATCAAACCACCTCTTCAAACCATGTGCAGGATTTTTCTCCTTTATTTATGTAACTTCTAGTTTAAAATCCAGTCATGCATTTTATTTCTGTTTTCAATATGTATACTTTTTAAAAATCGCAGATACTACTAGGGTTTAAAGTGTGTGTTATAACAATAAGGAAACAAAAGGAGGCCCACGTGGTTCAGCATGGAACTGGTGTTTCATTAAAAACACAGCTCAAAAAAAATTCCCATCTTGGCTCATATTGCTCTCACATGTTTAAGAGGGTCCCAGTACCCAGCTCATGGAAGCTCTTGTTGAAATCCCCTGTCCACTCCTATCTCCAGTACTTTGAAACCCCCGGAATCTCTTATTCCCTACCCTAAAAAATTTTCTATTTCTCTATTGCCAGCTTGTCTTTCCACTCCTGAGCCCCTAGAAACACATAATTCCTTTTTATGTTTTTTCCTTAGACAGAGTCTCACTATGTCACCCTTGGTAAAGTGCCATGGTGTCACAGCTCACAGCAACCTCAAACTCTTGGGCTTAAGCGATTCTCTTGCCTCAGCTTCCTGAGTAGCTGGGACTACAGGAGCCTGCCACAACACCCAGCTATTTTTTTTTATTGCAGTGCTATTGTTGTAATTTGACAGGCCCGGGCTGGGCTGCAACCTGCCATCCTTGGTGTATGTAGCTGGTGCCGTACTCACTGAGCTACGGGGTGCTGAGCCAAAACACGATAATTCTTTTTAAGCCTTTCTTTCTCACGCCTAAAGGATAAAGCAAGAGGGTTGAATAGGCATTACCTGAAAGTTTTGTGGAAGCAGCTGAAGGCAAAAGAAGAGAAGGAAACAGCTCCACATCCTCTATGTTGATACTTTTTTCTTTTTGAGAGAGTCTCACTCTGTCACCAGGCTACAGTGCCATGTCAGCAGCTTAGCTCGTAGCAACCTCAGACTCTTGGGCTCAAGTGATCCTCCTGCCTCAGCCTCCCGAGTAGCCGGGACTACAAGTGCCTGCCACAATGCCCCACTAATTTTTTCTGCTTTTTAGTAGAGCCAGATTTTCAAGACCAGAGCCAGGCTGGTCTTGAACTACTGAGCTCCAGCAATTCTCCTTTCTCTGTCTCCCAGAGTGCTAGGATTATAGGCGTAAGCTACTGTGGTCAGCCTTATTGTTGTGTGTGTATGTTTTGGAGACAGAGAGTAGTGGTATTATCATAGCTCACTGTAACCTCTAATTCATGGGCTCAAGTGATCTTCCTGTCTTAGCTTCCTGAGTAGTTGAGATGATAGGTGTGTACCACCATGCCTGGCTAATTTTTTAATTTTTATTTTATTTATTTATTTATTTAGAGACAGAGTCTCACTTTATCGCCCTCAGTAGAGTGCCATGGCAGCATCACACAGCTCACAGCAACCTCCAACTCCTGGGCTTAGGTGATTCTCTTGCCTCAGCCTCCCGAGTAGCTGGGACTACAGGTGCTCACCACAACGCCTGGCTATTTTTGTTGCAGTTTGGCCAGGGCTGGGTTTGAACCCTCCACCCTCAGTATATGGGGCCGGCGCCCTACTCACTGAGCCACAGGTGCTGGCCCTGTGTCCAGTTAATTTTAATTTTTCTGTTTTTTTGTGGAGATGGGGTTTTGCTCTTCGTCAAGCTGGTCTCAAACTCCTTAGCTCAAGCTATTCTCCTGCCTCGACCTCCCAGAGTGTGAGCATTACAGGCATGAGCCACTGCATCCAGCCGGATTACTGTTATTCTATAATATATTTGAATTATTAGTAGGGCTTTTCTCCCTTCATTGCTTTCTATTCTCACCTAGTCATACTATATAATTTTCAGTAACATGTTTTCAAGTTCTAAAATAAAAATTCCCTTGAAATATCAACTGGAATTATTAAATCTATGGGGAAATCAGCATGAGGTTTCAAGTTAACAAAAAATATTTTAAAGAAACTGGAGGGTTTTTTCTTTCTCCTTTTGAGAGCCTCTAAAAATATCACTAGGCTTTAAAAATATTTTTGCCTTTTTATTCCCCAAATGGCACCAGCTGTGCAATTTTACTGCCAGCCAGAATGTTGTTTTCAACTTTCACTGGGTATTTTTCATGCACTCAATCTGCAGGCTTCTTTTTTCGATTGCATTTGCCACGGCATGACATATATACATAGTTTTTTCTTTGTTTTCTAGTTGCTGCCGATCTGACTTGTGTATGAGCTACCGATGTGTATTTTATCACATATTGCATATATCCTGAATCATTACATATATATTTACACTAAAATAATTGTATTTTCAGTTTTTTAATATTCTCTGGATAATTTTAATGTTTGGCATTTTGTTTGTTTGTTTATTTTTGAGATGGAGTCTCACACTATCAGCCTGGGAAGAGCACCTTGGCTTCACCACAGCTCACAGCAACCTCAAACTCTTGGGCTTGAGCAATCTTTTTGCCTCAGCCTCCAAAGTAGCTGAGACTACAGGCACTCACTGTAACATCCAGCTAGCTTTTCTACTTTTAGCAGAGACAGGGTCTCGCTCTTGCTCAGGCTGGTCTAGAACTTCTGAGCTCAAGGGATCTACCTACTTTGGCCTCCCAGAGTGCTAGGATTACAGGTGTGAGCCAGTATGCCCAGCCATTTTTTTCTTTTTAAATTAAATTTTTATGGAAGATATTCTTTTTCTTTTAGTCTTCGATTTTATTTGGTGATCTTTAAGAGAAGACAAGAAGAAAAATAGTTTTTACCCCTTATCTGTTATGATGAAGATCTCTGCAGGCAGTGTCATAGTGCCTACTGGCTTGAGGCTGACTGAGGAAGGAATCATACAGGGAAAGTTCTGTTGAGGAAAATCTTAAAATCATTCCTAAATATGATGCCTCCAATTCCAGTGCAACACATCAGAGTTCTTTTTGGTCTTCCCCCTCTCTAGTACGTACAGGCCTTCTCCACCAGTGGGAAATCTGGTTCTCCTTACTTTCAATTTAATGACACGGGCTCTATGGATCGACTTATCCTTCCCTCCCCCGCTCTGTGCGTGCCCTTCCCCCGCCCCACCATCCTCAGTACCGGCACGCCCAGCACTGTGAGCCTGGTCCTGGCTTCCTCCTTCTCGCCTTGCACTCTCCCCTGGGGTGTGGGCAGCTGACAAACCTCTGCACAATAAATACCTCACTCACCTCTTCATTACTGTTCTACTGAGAAGGGAAAGGAAAAGGAAGGGAAGGAAAAGAAACAGGAACGGAAGTGAATAGGGAGAAATGAAAGAGATTTAAAGTATTCATTTGATTTTTTTAATATTCACTTGATTTTTAACAAAACAATAGAGTAATTAATTAGACCTATAAGTAAAGAGGACTTCTCAAAGACTCCAAAGATTCGAGCATTAAGAGAAACACCAGCACTTTTCATTTAACCTGTGTAAAATGTGAAGATATACACACCAGTATTCTATTGTTTGAGTAAACATTTGGGCAAAGAATCTATGTATTTTAGTTGGTCTTGGCCAGTGGCTCCTGCTGTGTTCTAATTTAGTGAGGTTTGAATGTTCAGGTGGGTGAGGGGAACAATAATAGGCTGACGGAATGGCAAAGAGCCTTTCTTCTCTAATCTGTTCTGGAATGAAGTGACTTATACACTCAGGAATCTGGACTCTCAAAAAAACCCAACAACAACAAGGATATGTACTCTCTGAAACATATTTTTTTCACTTTTTCCTCTCTCTCCCTCTGTTCCTCCCTTCCTTCCTTCCTGTAAAGAGACTTTACTTGATGTAAACTACTTTTATATGTCAAAATAAATGGAATATTCTGTTATACTCAAGATGAGCAAAAACGTGACTATTACAAAGTATTTGAAATAATAAAATTATATTTATTATAAAAGAGGTAATAAATATTTAATATTTGAGGTCTTCTTTACAGTAAATTATCTTTTAAGATAAAGTCTAAAGGCTTGGCGCCTGTTGCTCAAGCAGCTAAGGCGCCAGCTACGTACACTGAGCTGGTGGGTTTGAATCTAGCCCAGGCCGCCAAACAACACTGATGGCTGCAACCAAAAAGAAAAATTAGCCAGGTGTTGTGGCAGGCGCCTGTAGTCCCAGCTACTTGGGAGGTGGAGGCAGGAGACTTGCTTGAGCCCAGGAATTGGAGGTTGCTATGTGCTGTGATGCCACAGCACTCTACCCAGGGCGATAGCTTGAGGCTCTGTCTCACAAAAAAAAAAAAAAAAAAGACAAAGTTTAAAATAAAGCTTGAGTGGTACTTTAATAATATAATGAGTAGTTCTTTTGGGGGTCAAATCCATTCTATCTAAATTTCCACAAGAACAACCACTATGATGCATCCATTTTTGCTTGTTTTGTAACAGCATTTTGAAAATTAGCAGTTTTAAAGACAGCACATCCTATATAATGTTATCTTTTAGAACCTCCATAAACAAAGTGGTTCACTTTCTTAATATAATTTCCCATTTGTTACCATATTTTGCAATGTGTATAATTTTATATTCAGACTATTTATATATATAGTCTAATACAATTATTTTACTATGGGTAAAACAGAAAAATAATCACTGTCTACTTAGAATTTAAAGTTGAATTGAATTTAAAATTATATTCAGGAAAAATAAGGTTACTGTATTTTAAAAATCTAAGTTATAGGTGCACATCATAGTTAATAAAATGAAATAGTCTGTAAGGTGAAAGAAAAGCTCAGTCACTGTCTCACTATTTCCACAGGAGATTCTCCTCACCACTGCAAATCTTCCAGCTCTTTTTTCTGATATTTTCCTTGATGTAGCTAAATATTATACTTAAGCTTATAATTAATAGTTACTAAGTTTGTAATTGATATTTTCTACTGGCTCTCAACTATGAAAGATGATGATTAGACCCTTTATCCAAGTATACCCTCGGGGGAAAAAATACACCCTGAGGCCTGACACACATTTCTTCTCTTTTCATCTTCCCGCCATGTTGAGTTATATAATAGTTTCTAGAAGCTCAGTTTTCAGTGTTTAAATTACTACTTTATTCATGCAGTACACAGAGCTTACACTTCCTTTCTTTAGTAATTCATTTGCTCAGCTTGGAGAAGGAAATTGATTTTGGACCCCATGACTGCATTAATGTACACACTTATGATTTAATATTGAAAAAAAAGTGTAGAGGAAGAGAAGGTGAGGGGAACAAGGAGGGGAATTGAGAATTAGGGGAAAAACCAGAGAAACAGCAGAAAGTATGATCAACTCTGTCAAAAACACTGTTTATAAAATTCAATTAAAATGCAGAGATGACAATATTATAACATGTCACAATATGGGAGCTGCTAGAGATCTGATAAAACAGTTTGGGGTGAAGTGTTAATAGTCCAAGAGGGGTTTAAGAATGGGATGAGAGAAATTAACATGCTTATTCATTTGTTTATTTGTCAAATATGCAACATCTCTTGTGGGCCAGATGGTATCCACAATCTTAACTCCTTTCCAGCCAAAAATTCTCAGCTTAGTTTTGGAAGAGATAATTCAATTAGGTAATATATTTCAAATTTTATGACGGCAATAGGAAAATGTAATTACATAATATTTTTTGCAGTTGCCTTAAATGAATACCTCCATTAAAAACTGAAAATATTAATTTATAGTCATATATAATCAAGGTTAAGAGAAGCGTTTAGTTCAGGGGCATTCTCTCTTTGCTGTTGTTGAGGCTATACACAGCTATGATTTAATTTAAAAAATGAAAAAAAATAAAAGATACAGATGTTAAAAAAATAAAAATAAAATTCAAATTCTCTCTCTTTTTTTTTGAGACAAGAGTGTCACTTTGTCACCCTTAGTAGAGTATCATGGCATCATAGTTCACAGTGACCTTGAACTCTTGGGCTCCAGCAATCCTCTTGCCTCAGTTAATTTTTTTTTCCTTCTTTTTTGTAGAGATGGGGGTCTCACTCTTGCTCAGGCTGATCAAATTCTCATTTTTAATGATTTTAGTAACTCAAAGCCACGTGATTATAAAAATGTAGTAGGTCATTGATTCGCATATATAATATCTACAATAATATGGGTGATATATGTGTGTATGTATATGTACTTTTTAGTTTATGGAAAGAGAAATGTGAATATTAAAAGTTTTAATGAATTATCTGATGAAAATATTTCAGTATTTGTGTCTAAGTAACTCTTTTTCTACAATAATTTTAACAGGCTACAGCAAACCTTGTTTATGATTGATTAGAAGTTTGTTGTTCTTATTGATAAATGTGTGTTTAGGAAAATACGTTTAATTCAACAAATATTGATTGAGCATTTATGTGCCAGGCACTATTCTTGATGCTGGGGAATACATTAGTGTATAAAAAGTTTGATAAGTTAAAGGAAATAAGCAGAGTGACTTAATAGAGGATGGTAGAGGTGGTACTAATCATGAGTAGTTGAGAAAGGGAGAAAAGCTTTTCTGCTGGTGGCTTTTGGTCTAAGAGCAGAATTACAAGGAGTCAGATAAACAAAAATACAGGAGACCTATCATTCTAGGCAAAAGGAATATCAGATACAAAGAGTTTAAGTCAGGCTCGGCATCTGTAGCTCAAGTGGTAGGGTGCCAGCCACATACACCAGAGCTGGGGGTTTGAATCCAGGCGTTGTGGTGGGTACCTGTAGTCCCAGCTACTTGGGAAGCTGAGGCAAGAGAATCACTTAAGCCCATGAGTTGGAGGTTGCTGTGAGCTGTGATGCCATGGTACTCAACCCAGGGTGACAAAGTGAGACTTTGTCTCCCCCCCAAAAAAAAAAAAAAAAATTTAAGTTAAGAGTAAAGCCAGAATTTCACAAAGAAGCCTGAGTGGCTGAGTTTTATTTAGGAATGGGGGAAGTATTAGAAGCATATGTATAATTTTTATGTGCCTTATAGGTGAGAAGAAATTTGTATTTTATTCTAAGTAAAATGGAGAGCCATTGGTTAGTTGTTTTTACAAGGTACAGGTCTGTTCTTCTTTCCATTTTTATAAAGTAGCTCTGGAGAGACAAGGCTGACAGCAGAGAGATGCGTTGGAAGCTATTGCAGTATTCTGTGGGAGGGATGATGGTGACTTGGTCCAGTGTGAAAATGGTAAAATTGGAGAGAAGTGGCTAGTTTCAGGGTCTGTTTTAATGAGACGGCTGACTGGTTTAATGGATAGCTTTATTACAAACAGTAATGGGTAAAGAGGAATCTGGGATGTTCTGGGATCTTTGCAAGCACTTGGGGGACAGTTAAAGCATTTCTTGACACAGAAGGAGAAACCAGAGAAAGTGAAGATGAAATCACGAGTTTCTTTTGGCTGAGCTTTGAGATGCATGCCATCTTAAGTTGCTTTTAATGGTCAGTGGAGAGGCCAAACTCCATAAAAATGTGAACATCATGTAGATATTATTAGGAACCGTCTAAACTGAACTGACTGAACAACATCCTCCAAGGAGAGAAGACTTTTATGGACAAGGCCTGGATGCCATAGATGGAGGCTGGGGCACAGCACTCTGTAAGGGTTGAGCAGAAAGGAAAAGTTAGCAAAGCAGCTGAGAACAAGTGGTTAGTTGGGGCAGAGGAAATGGCAGAACGTCGTCCTGGAAGTCAAGTTTAACAAGAGAGAAGTCAGCTTTTCTCACTATTGATGAGAACCTGCATTAAGATGAAGAAAAATCAGCATGGTTTTGTCAGTACTGAGGTCATTGGCGATCTTTCTAAGATTCAGTCCAGAGGCGAGGTCTGCACAGAAGTCTTGTTTAGGAGGTAGGAAGAGAAAGGCAGGTGGGGGAGTGGAGAAGTAATTTTAACTTCTCAGGATGATGCTGTTGTGAAGGAGATGAGAGAAATTGGAGAATAGCTGGAGGGAAATATGGGAAGCTTTCATTTTTGTTTTTTAGAGAGTATATTTTTAGACTGATAGTAGTGAGCAGATTGAGAAAGCATTTGGCTTAGAAAGAAGAAAGTATAAGTTCAAAGTCAGTTCATTTATTCTGAGGGGAAAGACTGAGGTTGTTGATACAGGAGCAGACAGTTTGGAAGATCTGTTTTTAAAGGATTCAGATACTAGATACAGATACAGACCAAACAGCGTGCTTGAGGTTCACATTATGAATTGAATGCTAAGTACAGATAGTTGTGTAGGATTCTAAAAATGAAATTTGGAATTATGGAAACTACTGCCCCAAATATGTAACTTGGATCTGGCCAGACATAAGAACCCAAAACTATGATCTCATGAATCTTACTTTATTTTTCCTCTTTTGACTATTTCGCATAATCAATAAGTGTTATTAAGTCAGTTACTTGCACATACATGGGTATTGGGAAAAATACTCAGATTTTCCATATTGGCCACTCATCAATCCGAAAGGCAAAACATTTAGGTTTTGCCTACTACTTTTTTTAGTAGGTTTTACGTGCTTTCTATTTTAAGTTTTTAACTAAAAAATATTTTGAAATTGATTTGGGGAGTAGAAATAATGGCACATTAGTCAAATGCCACTCAAATTTTAATGTGCATATGAATCCCCTGGTTAATCTTGTTAACATGTAAATTCCCCCTCCCCACCACATTCTGCATTCCTAACAAGCTCCCCTGTGAAATGGCAGCCTGTAGGGAATCATTTTAATGACAAAGTTCTGTTGAATAGTGAAAAGTGAAGTGCAGCGAATAGCAGGATAAACTTTAAAGCCCATCTGAGTGAGGAGGGGAGAAGTAGAATTTCAGTGTGGATAAATTTGGGAGTAGGGGGCAGCCACTAGATAGTCAGATAATGAGCTATTAGGTAAGACCAGCACAAACAGAGGAGTTACTGTTTATAGATTAACCCCTGTGCAACTCAAACACTACAAAGTAACTACAAAACACTGGACAGTCCAGTAGAGGTGATGGCAATAAGACGTAAAACTGTCTTAGACTTGCTCAACACATGGCAACTGCATGGCTGAAACGCTGAGTGACCACACTCAGGTGCAGTCAGGAGGAGGAAAACCCAAATGATAGAAGTGCTGGGGGAGGGGCGACTCTTGAATGAAGTTGAAATAAGACACCTGTCTGCAAGGAAAAGACCAGGAGGTCTGTTAAATCAAGACTGCTGAAGACAAAGTGAGTGCAACCTGAACAGATACAAACCAGGGCTACTTCACATGAACATCTTTGCTGGTGGGTCTTCATGCTGAACAAATCTGGCCAGCCTGCCCCCTGTGCAGGTGTGAAAGTGCTTAACGCCCCCCTTGTGTGCTCTCTGACACATTTCCCCTCTTCCTTCAAGGCGCACCCTAAGTACAATGCTTTTGTCTTCATCCTCCTGACAGAGTTAGGTGCTGACCCCAACTGAGATGCCTGGTTTCCCTAATCTCTTGGAGTGACTCTGCCTGTGCTGTTTACATCCTTGTCTCTTTCTCCTTCCTTTGTGGGAGGGGACTGTGCTACAGCCATCTTTGCATTCCCCAGCTGGGCAGCAGACACATGCTCTAAGCTCAGTTTGTGCTACTAGGGATGGGAATGGAATGAATGAATGAAAAAGGTGACTAGTTTTTCACCCTCATGGTAGGGCAGTGAGGACTCAGGGTAATTCATCGTCCATTCTCTGAGTTCCTGCTTGTATATTTCATTGTCCAATTCCACCAGAAGCCGGGGAGCAAGAGAGGCTAAGGTCACTTATTATGTGGAGTTGAGCCTTTTGTCACATAGCGTTTGCTTGCAAGGCTATACAGATGAAAAATATTGCGTACAATTTTCCTTCTCAAATTTTCAAGGACCTTTGAAAACTGTATATACACTGTTTAAAAAAATCTTCACCTTAGTCATTATATAAATGTTGGGAGATAATCCCTGAAGAAAACCTAAAAATCTGATCGAGGATGCAGTGGTTATTAAAGCAGATTGAGCATTGTAGCAGTCAAGGAAAATAGGGAAACTTTAAAATGCTTTACACAGCTCTCGCTCTCTGTTCAGTGGTATAAGAATTTATCATTCTTGGGGCAGCGCCTGTGGCTCAAAGGAGTAGGGTGCTGGCCCCACTGGAGGTGGTGGGTTCAAACCCAGCCCCGGCCAAAAACTGTAAAAAAAAAAAAAAAAAATTATCATTCTTAAGGCAAGAATTATTACTAACAACAACACAGAATTCTTAATACAACAACATAGCAATGATGAACAACATAATATAGCAATTTTATTAAAAGTATGTAAATACGCATTTCAGTATTTCTTGTAATAGTCTTTAAGTTGAAATTTCAATGTTAAGTTATAGATTTCAGTTTTTTATAAATCTGCAAACTTTCTCTTTTACTAATTTGCGCGGGAAGCTTTTTATTCTGATCTATCTTTTTTTAATTTTGAAAATTTGGCATCCCCAAGTACAGTAAATAAAAGCAATTAGTTTTTACTCACATTCAAAACTACGGTTATTTTGGTATTTAAATATAAAGCGTAAACTAATGCATCAGTGGAGATTGCAGAGTGATTTATTATGAGTTTTTCTTTCCTACTGGGCATTATTCTAGGTCTGACTTTGAGATCAGTCCTGCGTCTATCTAAAATTTACTAGGGTATGAATAAACGCAGATGGTTTATTCTTATAAATTGATCCTGTATCTACAGATAAAGATTTGAAGAACTGATAAATTAGTTAGTACGTTTCCAATTACTAAATTATTTCCTTAAATACTGAGGTCGCCTCAAACATCTGGAACGTGATCTTAAACTATTCCTCTCTTTGTTTTTTTTTTTTTTTGATACAGAGCCTCAATCTGTCCCCCTGGGTAGAGTGCCGTGGCAGTACAGCTCACAGCAACCTCCAACTCCTGGGCTCAAGCGAGTCTTCTGCCTCAGCCTCCCAAGTAGCTGGAACCACAGGCGCCCACCACAATGCCTGGCTATTTTTTTTGGTTGCAGCCATCATTGTTGTTTGGCGGCCCCAGGCTGGATTCAAACCTGCCACCTTAGGTGTATGTGGCTGGCGCCTTAGCCACTTGAGCCACAGGCGCCAAGCCAACTATTCCTCTCTTAAATGACAATAAAAAATAATGAAGGGCAAAGCCTTGCATTGATCAGAAAGTCAGTAAGAATATATGCCATTTACAAAAACAATACAAGTTCAACTTTTCAGGGCTTTCCCTGTATTTAACCTAGACACATTATCAGTACCCTCCCATGTGAGATTACATTGAACTGTACACAGGAGGCAAAGGAAATTAGGCTCTTGTGTCTCTGACCTCTTACTGCCCATTTCCAGGCAACTGTGGGGCTAAAAATAATAAGTACATATGGATGATCTGTGATAAGCCAAGCTTGACATTAGGTGCTGTTAAAACTCAAAAATACTAAGACACGGTTTTGGTTTAAAATTCTAGTTTGGAAATGAACCCAGAGTGATAGACAGAGCTAGGAGAATATAGCACTTGGGAGATGTTGACTGTGTTATGAAGCAGATATTCTTTAGAAAATATAAGGATTGTGTAAAATTAATGGCTCTGCTGCTCCAGGGAGGCTCTCAGGCCTCTGTCATGCATCTGGTACGGTATCTGTTATAATAAGGAAGTAGCAGGTTTAATTGGAATACTCTTGTGAGTTTATCCGCATATTAAATTTACCTGCCAAAATTATTTTAATTTTAATAAAATGAAGAGGTAGTTGCCTAAATTATTAGGTTGCTACTTTTTCTTTGAAGGTTTTAATGCTTTGTTTTAAAGTAAATTTTAAGTAAAAGACCGACACACATGCCTCACATCTCTGTAATTTCCAGGAGACCCTAAAATGTGCTTTGCCTGCAGGTGATACAGCTTTCTCAGTAGCTGGCCTGTCTGTGCCCCGAACACAAGGGTTTCCTTTGAAATCTGAGCCTTGTGCATTTTTCCTACAACTACAAAGTCTTCTTAGAGCAGGTGAAGCACAGCACTTAAATACCTCAGGTAATTGAATTGTGAGGAATGCATTACAGCTGTGTTCCATGGTGCTGGGGCCACACAGCAAAAGCATCAGACAAAAGCATCAGACGCTTGTCCAGCACAGACTTGCTCACTTACTGATTTCATTGATGCCTGTTTGAGGGAGAAGAAAATGGTTTTAAAGAGTTTCTAATGAGGCATTGTATTTGGAATTTGAATCCACTGTCTCCTGAACTGTCAAGTGTGTCCCTTCCGTAGAATAATGAACCGTCAGGCTATCTTGATTTTGGAAATCAAGTTATTTCCTTCGAGAGGATCACATTGATAACGTACTCTATCAGATCTTTGGATTGTAGTTTCTGGTTTAAGTAGGAAAACTCAAGTGATTTAGGGAGAGATTTAGTTTTGAACTAGGATCCATGCACCCGTTTTTCCAGAAATGGTGGCATAGTAGGGATTATACTTCCAAGGTGGTATTTTAAGAAAAGATAGTTCTATGTCTCTTTGATTTTTTTTAACCACTTTTACATCCATGAGCTGATTGAAAAATCCTAGTGTTTTTTTAACTGTGCAGGTAAAATTACCCGTGGAAGTCTATACCCATTCCAGGTATTTTACCATCATGTTTTTAGGGTGAAGGTGAAGAGAGGCTTGGTTTTAGCTTTTTATTAGGAATATCTTACTCAGCTCACTGGGGGAGTTTTATTGAAAGTTCTTTGTTACGTTTATCTGTTATAAATTAAAAATGAAAAACAAATGATTCAGAAACAGTTGATTTTGCTCTAATAATTAGAAAATCTGAAATCTCCTTGCAGATCACAAAGCAACCTTGCTTCTTAGGTCAGAGATGACCTTAATTGTCACCAGTAATATTACTTTACAGTGAATAATTCTTATGGGGTGTTCCAGGCAATACAGGACATTCTTGAAGTAATAGAATTTTAAAACTAGGCGCGGCGCCTATAGCTCAACCAGCTAAGGCGCCAGCCACGTACACCTAAGGTGGCAGGTTCGAATCCCCAGCCTGGACCTGCCAAACAACAATGATGGCTGCAACCAAAAAATAGCCGGGCATTGTGGCGGGCACCTGTGGTCCCAGCTACTTGGGAGCCTGAGGCAGGAGACTCGCTTGAGCCCAGGAGTTGGAGGTTGCTGTGAGCTGTATATGCCACGGCCCTCTACCCAGGGGGATGGCTTGAGGCTCTGTCTCAAAAAAAAAAAAAAAAAAAAAGTTAAAAAAAAAAAAGAATTTTAAAGCTAAAGGAAATTGAAAAGACTTATTTTAGCTCTATAATGTTAGAGATAAGGAAATGGAAACCACACTTCATATAATCAAGGAGATAAATTTGAAGGCACATAATTTATAAGTAGAAAGAAAACCTTTCGGGGTGTACCTGTATTTTAGTTTTCTATGGTTTAAGTAATTTAAACAAGTATATGCTTATATTTGTGATTGTCTACATAAGAAAATAAGAAGAAACTTTGTCCTGAATGCCCTTGCTTGTGAGTGTCCGGAACATAGGGCACTAAGGAAGAGGCATTTTCCACACCATTGAAAGCTAAAGTGGTGTCATTACTCTTGACATCTATCGACTGCTCAGAACCTGCCTAGGTAGGTTCGGAGATCATGGAGTGGTAATCGGAGTGAAGCATGCACAGGTCTGTGCCTTAAAAGAAGAATGTTTGTAGAATAAATTGTTAAAACTTCATTGCAGATGCTAAGACAGTTTTAAAAGATAGCTTTATCATATTATTTGCAGTTTTCAGTACCCATAATTTAGTGTATAAATGAGGGCCCATCACCCACACCCACCACTATTCTTGGGGTAGAGTGAAAAGTCTAGTCTAATGAAACAATTTTGCTTCAGCCAAATAATCTCACAAAACCTAATTCCCTACTTTTAATATGATCTAAAACAATACTAAATAATGAAAAGATTTTTAGCATTAAGTATTCTTTTTGAAATTAACATTTGATATTTATCTGAAAAACAATATACCTTTCATTTTAGTTTTTTATTAATGTTCTTGAAGCCTCAATTATGAGAAAATGCTCATCTTCTAGTGACTAATGAACATGGGTCTTCAACTCTTGTTCAAAGTACTATAATAAAAATTTCGAAGTTACAAAGAATTCCTAGGACATGAATTTTCAAGTTATGTAAATCTGGAAAGAACTATAAATTTACTGTTGTCAAGAAGATATATTTGAAAATACCTGATCCTTTTTAAGAGAGAAAACTATTCTCATAAAGTATCAAAGAGAAAGAAAAACAATGTGACTGATGACTGTTTCTTCCTAATGTGCTGAGATGTCATTTGCTAGTAATCGGGCAGTATTAACTCTACTAAAACCTGCTACATCCTTGGTTTCCAGGTATCTATCTATTTTACTACACAAGATTTCCAGCTATCTATTAGATATCCTTTTACTAGGAGAGCAGGTATTCCATTAGGAGTGTGAATTGTGTATGCTTATTCACTTTTCACAAAGGATAGTAGTCAATTTAATTTTCATACATCTAGCTCATTTCTGCAAGTACAATATTTTGTTGAAATTACTATATGTTATATTTCTAGGTTTACTTTTGAGAGTCCTATGTCAAGATATACAGTTTCTCACACACACACACAAACACTTGAAAGGAGAAAGACTCTACGTTAAAACCAGCTTACAATTTACCACTGGACACAGAGAGCGTCAATAGTGTTCTGTGTGTTTCTTTTAGTAATAAAACTTCATTGAAGACTTTACTGTGCTCTAAGAAGGAAGAACCTACAGATGTAGTCAGAAAATAGAGCTGTTTTTATTTCTGCACACCTCAAATATTCATTTTATAAAGAAATGGTAATTTCACTGTGGTTTGGCTTTAAATTGGTGATGGGTGAATAGTTCAGAGGGGAAAAAAAAGTACCTTCGGCCATCTTGATTTCATTTGCAAACCTAAATTTAAATAGAAATGTATAGAAACAAACCTACATTTAAATGGGATGGGTATTCTTGAAGGACTTAAAACCTGAAATATTACGTTGTAGCATAAAAATATATGCACTATATTGTTGTTATATCCTGATAATATTTCTCCCAGGACAGCTGTATTTTCTGTTTCTTTTTTGTTTGTTTTTAGAATCTTCTTGCTTTTTATTACTGAACTTGACCTAAGAATCTATGCTTGAGTAGATTTTTTTGAATAGATAATTAATTTTAAAATTGTCATTAATTAACATTTATTAAATATTGACAACTAAATTTTAGTTGCATGCCTCGGGCTTCATTTCTTAAATTAAAACATATGCCCTTATTTTAGCAACATGATAGTTTATTCAGTATGTTTTCCCCTATTTTAATGGATTAAACAAAAATATTAAATCATATCTTAAACAGATTTTATCCATGTTATATGTTCAGCAGTTGAATTCAAGTCCTTGAAGTGATCCCAATTAACCTTCTATTTCAGCTGATACATCTGAGTGATAGGTTTTTATTCCAGTTTCTACACGACAGAGATGTAAACAAATGTAAAATTTACTAGATTTGTGAATTCAGAACTGGTTATCTATACGCTTGCTAAAAAGGATCTATTTTCAATTTTATAGGAAAAACTGACCTCTAAGATTATAGAATCTCATGTAAAAGAAAAGTAAATTTACCTTGAGTAAGGGGAGGACTTTTCTGAGAGCTTAGCTGGTTGGTGCTCAGTTAAGGTCTCTCCCATTTGTCCCGATCTGAGATGCCATCATCTGAGGCCTGTAGACTCAAGTCTCCCGCCTGGCCTGGGCTAGGAGCACTCAGACCACCAGAGCATCTTCTGTGTGTCTGTCTCTGTGCGGTCTCTCTGCATTATCTTTCTGGCTCTTCAGGATAACTGGATCGTAACTTATTGGCTCAGGTCTGTCAAGATGAATCTTAAAAAAGGAAATAGGAGAAGTATTATTTCCTAACCTAGCCCCAGGAAATTTCACTGCCTTGATTCTAGTAGATGAGAGTCACTATCCAACTATCAGTGCAGGAGGGAGGAGGGAATTCAGCTCTGCCTTTGGTAGAAAGGGTATTTTAAAACCATCACACGCCGTGGTTTCAAGGCAGTGCTTTTAGCCATCTAGGAACTGTTTGTATTTTTTCCCCTGGATCCTGGGTACTCTGAATATGAGGTTGTTAGATTAGTGAAGTTTCACTGTGCATGTGACTAAAGTACTACGCGAGAATCTGATTTTTAGGATTAAAGAAAAGAATTTCTTTTTCTCTTAAGGACACCTTGCTTTCGAGGGAACTTCTGGAAACCCACTTACTTCTGAGAGATGTTATCGTTATGTCTCTGACTCCTAGATACAAAAGAAAATCAACATTTGGCTCAAATTGTTTCTTACATAATTTTTCTTTGAACATTATTATAAGGACTACAACTTAAGTTATATCTTTGTATAACATTTGTAAATAATTACAAAATTAGCTTGAACTTAAGTAATAAAGTTAATATTCCCATAATTAGCCAATAAAGGATTGCCTGATAAACATTTATTTATATCTTTCTTTTCTGATGTCTGTCATAAAACTGAACATTTTGAGTATTTGACATTAATTCACAGAAGAATGAAGGATTTTATGACCATCACCTGTTCTTGCTGCTGTTATGTTTTCGGCTGCATTTCAATAGACTATTTTGGTATTTTTGCTGGATAAAAATGATGCATCATAATGTAAATGTGCTTATTCTAATTTTGTCTGAATTTTACTCTGTGACTTGGAAAACATGATTTTTCATATTTCAGATCCACAATGGAATAGGGAAGAATGTTTATTTATGAAAGATTAAATGAATAGATGAAGAAACTTCTCTTCACCAAACATTTTTTCTTGTCTCTTTCTCCTTAGTGTCTTTTCTTTTTGGCCTGTAGTTTTACAGTTTTATTCCATTCTTTAAAAATCAAAGAAAGTGAACAAATTCTCTCTAGATCCTGGCTTTCTTTTTTTGCAGTTTTTGGCTGGGGCTGGGTTTGAACCCGCCACCTCGGGCCGGTGCCCTACTCCTTTGAGCCACAGGCGCCACTCTATCCTGGTATCTTATTATACCTTCAGCCCTACCTCTCTTTCTCCTGTCTTACCGTTGAGACAGTAACCCATACTTGCTTTGTCCATCTTTTCTTTCCATCTGCTTATTAGCCTTCTGTGTTCTGATGTCTCCAGCTGTCATTGACTGGAAATTGCTCTTGATCATGAATTAGTACTTGGCAAATGTCATCATTCTCTGTGGCATTTGACCTCCTTGCACATTCTCTACTCCTAAAATTTCTTATCTACTTTCTCTTAGTTTTCCTTTAACTTGTGTGGTCTGATATTTCCTGAGTTCTTACTCAATCTCTCTTTTTTTTCCCCTTCTACTTTTATAACCCCAGAATTTTCTATTTATTCCTCTTCTCATTCTATATCACATTCCTAAAGGAATCAATCTCTGGGTGAAAAACTTCAAAATTCTTATCTTCAGAGCATAATTTTTTTCTCTGGAACCCTAATCGTATCTACTTGACATATCTGCCTTCTTACAACACCCCTGAAATATGCAGAGGGATATATAAACACACTCTTCTATTCCAACATTCTGTTTTTCTGTTTCCCTTTTTTCTGATTTGGTAACATTATCACCCTTCACCTTTACTTTGCCTCACAACCTACCTCTAGTCATCAACTTCTAGGAATTTAAATTTCCTAAATATTTCACCTGGCACTCTTTTCTAACCTCACTGCTATCCCTTCTGGTTGTGTTCTCAAGTTACATTGCCGGGTCTGTCTTCCCATCCTCTAACATGCCCAGAGTGCTGTAATGTAGAGCTGAGATTGAGCCCAGGTCTGCCTGATTCTGTGTTTCTGCCATCACAGTTACTAGACTGCCTGTTTTTCAGATTAATATCAGGTCAAGAACTAAAGCTGGACTTGAAAGATTGATTCAGTAATCACTGAACTGAAATAATTTATTCAGTAATTTAAGTTATTTCTTTATAAATTATTTTAAAATCATTTTATGCTGTGTGTAAGACATTTGTATTTATAGAATCAGATTCATTAATCATCTATATATTCAACAAGCATTTTTTCATTATCTTGTTCATATGACAGGTACCAGCATAAGTTAAGTAACCCCTCACACAATTCAGTCTCATGAAAAAGACAGATGTGTAAACAAATACCTACATTGCAGCGGAATAGGTGCTAAACAAAGCAATGTCACAAAGCCGTAAGAGCCCTGAGAGGGGAATAGCATACTTGTAGGAGAATTGAAAGGTGTCACAGAGGAAGGGTTTTATAAAGCTGGATTTTGAAGAGAAGTAAAGGCCTGTATGACAAATAATTGAGAGGAGGCTGTTTAGACAGAGGAAACAATGCCAGCCAGAGCAGGACTCGCATGTTTAATGCTAGAGACAGTGGGACCAAGCATCTTGGACTTCATGTATGGAGGAGTTGGTTGAATGTGTTTAGATAGAGGAAACACTTAAGTACATTGTGTTCAGTTAGGTAATTCTTTCATTTTTATTTTTTTTTTATTTTTATTTTGAGGCGGTTGCCCTCAGCAGAGTGCCATGGTATCACAGCTCACAGCAACCTCAAACTCTTGGGGTTAAGCGATTCTTTTGCCTCAGCCACCCAAGTAGCTTGGACTACATACAGGTGCCCACCACAACACCTGGCTATTTTTTGTTGCAGTTGTCATTGTTGTTTAGCTGGCCCGGGCCGGGTTCAAACCCATCAGCCTCAGTGCGTGTGTCCCGCCCTGTAACCACTGTGCTACGGGTGCTGAGCCTCACTTAGGTAATTCTAAACACATGTAAGGCAAATTGGAAAGGCAAGAGATGGAGGCCAGGATATTGATCTAGAGCAGCGGTTCTCACCCTGTGGGTTGTGACCTCTCTGTAACAATGAAAATACATCCTGCATATCAGATATGTACATTATGATTCATACCAGTAGCAAAATTACAGTTATGAAGTAGCAACAAAAATAATTTTATGGTTGGGGGTCACCACAACATGTGGAACTGTAAAAGTGTCGTGGCCTTAGTTGGCAATAGGAAGGTTGAGAACCACTGATTTAGAGGTTGGTGCAAAAATCTAGGTGACTTTTGAGTCTGGTAAGAACCCAGACTAAGATGTTGACTTTGCAAAGAAGTAAAAGGAAAAAAAACCCTTAAGAACTGATCAACAATATATTGTGAATAAAGGTCTAAATTCTACATATGCACATTGCATTTTTCTTTTAAACTATAGACGTGGGATGTAGAGCTTGAAAGATCTGCAGAATCCTGGGCTGAGACGTGTGTGTGGGAACATGGACCAGCAGGCTTGCTTCCGTCAATTGGACAGAACTTGGGAGCACACTGGGGAAGGTATCTTCAAGTGCAGCTTTTTGTTTCTGGAAACAGTGTTTGAAATGAAAGCTTATTAATTCATTATTGCAAACTTTTAAAAGCTTAGTGCCCAAAAGAAAAACAGTTATGAGACAGATAACAAAAACTCCCAGAGTCCTCAGCAATTTTTATTTAGTTTTATTTGAAATCACTGATATATTAGTAATGTAATAAGCATAAATATTTAAGGTTAGTAACGTTTACAAAAATGAATTTCTTCCAAATTTTACTGATCTATTTTGCAGTATTTTGTTTGACATTTCCTCTAACTTAGTTTGCTTTTTGTGCTAATTTTCTTTCTAATAGATACAGGCCCCCAACATTTCATGTACAAGCATGGTATGATGAAGTGAGAGACTTTAGCTACCCATATGAACATGAGTGCAACCCCTACTGTCCATTCAGATGTTCCGGACCTGTCTGCACACATTATACACAGGTATGTTTAGGGTGTATCTACACCATTCCGCCAAATTAAGTTTGTGCAATTATGGGGGGACTTAGGTTACTGAACTTGGATCTTTCATATGTCATTTGATATGATTATTTAAAAACAACATATGGTTATTGACTAAACAGCATAGGCTTACAAATTCCTACAAACAATAATAGTAATTAAAAGCCCAAACAGTTACTTAAAAAGACATATTTCAAGTATTTTCCATATGAGACATTTTTAATATGCCCCCAATAAATGTGTATGGAGAGATTTATTGTCTTTAAAGTCAAAGTTTTATTCCAAAGAATAAAAATATAGTTTCATTTGCCAATGATATTCAATCCTTACGTGTATGCAGCATTTTCTTTAATATTTTGTGTTCACATTTGGTATGCTTTAAACTAAATCAAATAACTAAAGGCTGGCTCAGTTCAGCCTAACACTGAACTGAGTTTGCAGAATTTCTGTGCCCTGTCACTAGTGAATGTGAAGCAGATGTATCAATCTGTATGCTTTTACATGTGACATGGGATTTACATGGGATTAAGATCAGCATTAACTTCCTAATAACCATTGCCCAATGCAAAGATTGTGTTATATGAGGAATTTGAACTCTGAAATTTTTCCTCTAGTACGTTTAGAAAGTGACATTCTGTTCCTTTGTAGGGCAAATGTCTTCATAGGAACATTATTTTGACATTTAGGTTTATGACGATATAACTTTTGAATATTATAATAAATTTGTGTTTGAAAATGGTTGCATTTTATAGCCACTTACAATTATTTATCTATAGAGGTCTTTCTTAAGTTGAATTAGGCACTATGCAAAGTCTCAGGAAAAAATACCCTTTTGATATTGATTTAATGTTGGATTTTCAAGTTCAGATTTTATACATTTTTCTGTCTTATTTCATCTCAACCTGCTTTTTTCTGAGTCTATCTTTTCTCTAATGTAGGTGGTGTGGGCAACAAGTAGCAGAATAGGCTGTGCCATAAATTTGTGTCATAACATGAACATCTGGGGTCAGATATGGCCCAAAGCTGTCTACTTGGTGTGCAATTACTCTCCAAAGTAAGTAGACAAAACACTGTGTTCAGATATAAATTTTTCTTAACATGAAAGTAATTTTATATTTCTGATTTTGTCCTATTTTCAGTGTGTGTTATTGAGGAAAGTGTATTATTTTAATTCAGTTTATTTAATATGGAAACAGTTATAGTTACCTGATACGTAAAGTCAATGCTTAAAGGAAACAGGAAATTTGAAAATATGATTTTTATGAAGAAGGGAATTATATTTTTATAGTTTTACTCATTACAGTATACTATTCCATAAATATTTAATAATTTAGATTTATTAGAGATTGGCCACTATTAAATAACTGAGAAATGTATTTTCATCTGTGTAAAGACCGTTTGAGTGATTACATTTGAAACATTACACACTCAGAGCCAAATTTAAGTATAAGATCTGTATAGTCTCATCTGTCTCCCTGGGTAGAGTGTTGGGGCATCAATTCGATTTTTAGTAGAGATGGGTTCTCTGTCTTGCTCAGGCTGGTCTTGAACTCCTGAGCTCAAGCCATCTACACACTTCAGCTTCTTAGAGTGCCGGGATTACAGGCATGAGCCACCGCACCCAGCTAGATCTGTTTTTATTGAAACAAATGGCGTGCTGGTGATTAGATAGCAGAGTTTGGTTTTCTATAGAATTTTGATTTTCTAATTTTTGACTACATACATAGCAAAGTACTTCGAAATTTTTCAAAAGAATGAGACAGCAATTTAAATTTAAACCCAGTAACCAAAAAGACTCTATATTAAAGAAATAAATGTCATAAATCTCTATACAAAAGTAATTGCTTGAATATGGGAATATAGTGATATGTTGCAATATCTTATAAATGGTGCTGTTAGACTGCTCCTTGACATTTAGGTTTGGGAGGAAGGATGCAACCTTGAGTTCTTTAGTAAATTTCTCAATCATCTCTTGAAGGGGAAACTGGTGGGGTCACGCCCCTTACAAACATGGACGACCCTGTTCTGCTTGCCCACCTAGTTTTGGAGGGGGCTGTAGAGAGAATCTGTGCTACAAGGGTAAGTGCTGTGATGTTTTAACATTCATTCAATTTGTGTTTTAATACAGCGTCTGCATTACTGTGTTAAGAAAGCCAAAGTGCACTTAATTATTACGTGAAAAGTTTCCAGAACTTTATTTCAAATATTTTGAAAAAAACTTTCAGAAATATGTGTATTATGGAGTCTTACTATACTGATATAAGTTTAAGAGAAAGTTTCATTATTTCAGATAACTACTTCTAATTCTCCTTTGACCCCAGAGTGACAAGTATACTGATATTGTTAAAAGTCACCTTGTTCTATTGTTGGCTAAAGTTATTTCCATAACTGGAATTGTTTTTGAAGGACTTAGCAAGTTATTTTTAGTACTTTAAAAGTTTTTGCCAGAATCCCCCTTTGTATATCTTATTGAACCATGCTCAACGCATTTTACTGATTCCACATTTCTTTCTACAGACCATGTGGTTTTTCATGCTAAAATAACAAAAAAAGTATGCTAATAATGTAAAAGTACTATAAAAGTAGGGCTATCACATTCATTTGATAACTTGAAAATTACATAATGTATGGTGTCGGTAGCATATGAAGATAAATTATATATAACAGAAGTTTGTGAAAAGTCATACTCTGGGGCATTGAAGTGAACATTTTACAGCCATGTACTTTTTTCTTAATGATTATTAAATGAGCAAACATGTAGACTGAACGTATTAGAAAATATTTGCAAAATTGCAGCCCTTTTCAGTGCTCATAATGAAATGCGTCTCTTTTTTCCCTAATAACTAAATGCTAAATGAGCTATAATGTATGGACAGTTAGTTCTCATATGTGTCCCTCTGTTGTATAAGAGGTTTTGAAATTCTTGGAAACATTTGCACCATTTTTTTATTGTGTCAATGTCTCCCCCTAAAGCCTCCAGCCTGTCTGCTCCTTTACCAATATTTTACTTAAAACTGACTTTCCTCTGCTTATGACTTTTCACTTCCTCTTTTTTTTCTGTGTTCTGAGTCCTAGGACACATGAAAAGATCCCTTTCCAAAACGTGCCACTGTCAAGCCCTGGGTAAATCTGGGAAGAGAACTAAATTCAGAGTTTGGAGTTACTCTCCATGATCAAGTTTAAGTTTTTACACATTTGCGTTTCCTTCTAAAAGAGAAAACCTTTCCATGGAAATGGATATTGTAGTAAATAACAAGCATGTCAATATTTCTATAGACCAAATTTCCATTTGGGCGAATTTTGAATATGATTCTTTGAAAATATTGAGAGAATCCAATTTTATTTGGGAAAACAAATGCAACATTCCTAAACCCCGACTTTATTAGCTCACCATGTAGATTTCATAATGTTACTGTGTAAACAAAATACTGATAGACTATTGAAACATAAGGAAATTTAGTTTAAAAGTGACTCCGTTGAATATTAGCCAAAAACTAACACAAATGAAGCAGGGGCTCCAAGGCTGATGTGTACCTTTCTTTGGTTCCGATGCCATACTTTAGATCACTGCCTTAGACCAAAACCTGTGCCAACAACAATACTGATTTTTCTAGTTTTAAATGTGAAATGGGACTATCAAAGTGTATCATTATATGGTCATGTCTTCAAATATAAATATATATTATTTATTATATATTATATATTATTATATATATTATTTATTATATTATAAATATAATATAAATATTATGGCGTTAATATTTCTTAAATCCGTTTTCTCTGACAGAGGGGTCAGACAGGTATTATCCTCCACGGGAAGAAGAAACAAATGAAATTGAACGGCAGCAGACACAGGTCCACGACACCCACGTTCGCACGAGATCGGACGATAGTAACAGAAATGAAGTAATAAGCACGCAGCAAATGTGTAAGACCTCTGCATTATTTATTTATTTTTGAGACAGAGTCTCACTTTCTTCCCCCTGGTAGGGTGCGGTGGCATCATAGCTCACAGCAACCTCAAACTCATGGGCTCAAGCAATCCTCTTGCCTCAGCCTCCTGAGTAGTTGGGACTACAGGCACCTGCCACAGTGGCCAGCTATTTTTTAGAGACAAGGTCTTGCTGTTTCTCAGGCTGGTCTCCAACTCCTGAACTCAGGCAATCCACCCGCCTCAGCCTCCCAGAGTGCTAGGATTACAGACGTGAGCATTGCAATTTTATATACATAAAAATTATATGGCATATCCCTCAAGATAATATTCATTTGAATATTTGTGGAATGGAATAAACTTGTTCCTGCAATATATATAACAAATTAGAGCATAACGAACTTAGAAAATTCATATTCTCTAAGTTATTTTGATGTTTTATTTCGTATTTTTCCTTTTAGCCCAAATTGTTTCCTGTGAAGTAAGATTAAGAGATCAGTGTAAAGGAACAACTTGCAATAGGTAATTTATCATTCTGAAAATTAACTGACAAAACATAAGAAATATTTTTGATTTTATACTGACATTCAAATAAACTAAATTTTGTTTCCAATTATATTCATTTAGGTATGAGTGTCCTGCTGGGTGTTTGGATAGTAAAGCTAAAGTTATTGGCAGTGTACATTATGAGATGGTAAGTATTATAAATGTAATTATTTGGGATAATACTTGATTTTTTTAATGTGAACGATAACAACCTGTCTAAGTATAGATATTTAGTTCAGAAATATCTTATGTCATTTAAACTCATATAACTAGTAAGTGACTGTGCCTTACGCAGAAGCCTAATATTTTAACATCTTTCTATCTCCTCCTTTTCTCCAAGCAATCCAGCATCTGCAGAGCTGCAATCCATTATGGTATAATAGACAACGATGGTGGTTGGGTAGATATCACGAGACAAGGAAGAAAACATTATTTCATCAAATCCAATAGAAATGGCATTCAGACAATTGGGTAAGTACCCAGATGATCTTTTGGACCAGATGATTTTAAATGGTAATGATAAACCATTCTTTAGAGAAAAGCCCGGAAGAAGAAAAGTCAATGTTTTTCAAAGTTCATTTTAGCTACCTAATTTCCATAGAAGAAATAGCATCTGAATTCAAAGTTGAAACACTTTTGCTTATAATAGGCATGGGGATACTCCAGATTTCCAAGTTTAAGTAAGAAGTAGACGTGTGTATAAACTTAGAGTTAATTCCCAATGTAAAGCAATGCAGTTTTTAACTGTGACAGACTCATACCCCACAGAAGGTTAGTTTGCATATTCTCCCTGCCCTGTTTAGGGAAAATGGCTTATTTCATGCAATAGTAACTTTGTTGAATTACTGTTACATGTAATAATGCTAAAGTACATTAATGGGTAAAAAGCATTTTGAAGAATATTCTCAATATATAATATGCTGTCCGTCATCTTTTTATTATCCATTTACGTGGAATTTCACTCAAAAACATGGGTTATCTTTTCAAATGTTTCTCCTATTCAGTATACTAAATACCTTATTCTGTAACACTGTGAATTTTATATGTACTCTGTAGAAATTAGAAAGATAGCGGCATTTGAAATGTTTTTGTAGTGCCTCTTCTAAGGAAAACAACAGACATTCTGGAACCTCATGCAGAATGCCTTTCCTTAAGCTGTATGAGATACTGTCTTTTCTTTGTGACTATACAATCACATAGGACTTCACAGTGGGGTTAACTATATAAACAGTTAAAAACTCTTGAAAATTGGTGGATTGACTTCCTGTGTATACAGTTTTGTTCAAAGGTTTGATGTGGGTTTTCAGCCATTAACAATGTCCTTTTTAGTAAAAGTTTAACATTTGTGGCTAACAGAAATAAATGGTGAAATGTTATAGCTTCAGTCCTGAACTAACGTTCAGAATGTTTAAATACCATCATAAGTACACCTTACCTTTTGTGATAGGTAGTTTTTTTTTTTTTGCTGAAAATATGGGCCAAACCAATGACTATTTTGACATATGAGGGATACCTAACCCTATATTTCTGTTTTTTAATAATGCATATAATGAGGAGAAGGTCATTCTTGTATTATAGGCAATTTACTAGGTTCTAGAAATGAGTAATGCATACTTCCTAAGGAACTTATTATTTTGTAGTTTTTTACAACATTGCTTTGTATTTACTATTGTGAAGGATCAAATAGTTTGATTCTGTGGAGATGGGGACCTAGTATTGGAGAGTTTTAATTTTGATAGTAAACAAATACACATGGTGGCTGTAAAGTTTGTGTGTAATTTTACATATATATGATCGTAAGCTCTATAGTATTGCTTTATCCTATTATCTATATTTTTTGAAATTAATAAAAACAAGAGAACAGCCTCTGATATTAAGAATAGTATCGATTTGGTTCATACACGAATGTTTTATGAATTTAGCATAAAATTTTATTGACATATTCTGATATCACTACTTATGTAGTTTTTATTTTTTATTTCATTTTTATCTTCCAAAGTAAGGCAAAATTTATTGAGGAAAAGTAAGATAGGCTTACAGAGTAAGGAAGTTTACCAAGCAGGATATGCTCCCCACAGACAGTGATGAACAGGTCTCCGTGGCCAGGGCACTAGGCAGAGAGCTCCTATGTGGTTATTTTAATAAAAATACGTTTTTAAATGAAGTACACATAGACATAAAATACCAGAAATTATGCTCACGATGATGCCTATAAGAAAATGATGGACATTTCTTGTTCTCTTCAGCAAATACCAGTCTGCTAATTCCTTCACAGTCTCTAAAGTAACAGGTTAGTACATTTTCATCTTATTTTCTTAACCCCGGTATGGCATGTTATCACTTTCACTTACTGTTTTGTGTTTTATTTCCCTAGTTCAAGCTGTGACTTGTGAAACAACTGTGGAACAGCTCTGTCCATTTCATAAGCCTGCTTCACATTGCCCAAGGTAATGTTTTCTAGATTTTGTCTCTCTCTCTCTGTCTTTTTTGTTTAAACCATTGAACATATATGGGCTTTGGCACTGTGATAATTGTTTTTGGGTGAATTTCTTGCATCTCTGGGATTCAAAGGATGTGTAATCCTGCCCTGTGAAGCAAGAGGAATCAATGGACTATCTCAGCCACATGGACTCCCAGCTTGCCTAATATGTTTTCTAATGCAAAAGTACTTTCTCTTAGTCCATAATATCAGGGTGTATGACTGTCGTTTCTGTGTTTCCCTGTGTGCTTCAGAGACCTGTCTTAGTCTGCTTGGGCTTCTGTAACAAAATCCCTGGGGCTTGGTTGGTGTAACGTAAATTAATGTCTTATAATTCTGGACTCTGGCAAGTTCAAGTTACGGTGCTGGCAGACGGGGTTCCTGGGGTGGGTTGTCTTCTTGGTTTGGAGATAGATATCTTTTCTTTGTGTCTTCATGTGGTTGAGGAAAGAATTTGCTCCTTTGTATCTCTTCTTATACTAATCCCACCCCATTAATATCATCCTCGGACACTAATCCTATTGAATAAAGCACCTATCCTTATGTCCTCTTTTAACTGTAATTACCTTGATAAAGGCTGTCTCCAAATTCAGTCATATTGGGGATAGGGACTTGAACATGTGAAGTTTGAAGGAAGGAAACATTCAATCTGTAGAAAATTCTTAAGAAAGAAACTATTGTCATAATTTTTGATACTAATTGAGTCCCTAATTTAGATCAATTTGATTGTATTATATAAGTCAAAAAAAAACCACATCTTCCTCTTTTTAGTTTTTGTTTTGTATATTCTCTTTTAGAAAGTTATATTATAAAATAATGAGAAAAAATAATTTATTTTTCTCTGCCAAGCTGCGATGAACACTGTTAGAAGTATTATGGCCATAAACCATACTTAGTATGCAGGGAAACGGAGCATGTCCCTATACAACCAGTCTTAGTTCTATCCAGCAAACTTCTAAAAACTAGTAATGAAACTTAAGAGTTATAATTTGACAAACTCTGTTTGCTAAAAAATGGAAGGAGCTTAGTTTTTATGGAGTTTCTTTTCTTTAAGAAGACTACTTGCCCTTTTAAAACTAATGCAGTAGTTCACTTAACGAATGAGTTTGGGACCTTCCTAGCAGAAGACTGTGTTATTGATTTAACAAGTGCATACTTTTCTACCAATAAGTAGAGAAAACCAGCTATGTGTGTAATATAAAGGAATAGGTAACTTGTTTATTTTAAAAAACATAATCTTACCTAAACTTTTGTTTCTTCACTAATGTGAGATCAGTATTGTAAAATATGGTCAGCTAGCTAGATGTATGTTGATTTGAGAATGTTGAAATAACTCAACATGTGTCTTTACCAAATTGAGCAGATTACAAAGTGTGTGGAATAATTTGAGGATCCCTTACTGTGTGAGGTTTATCCTATACTTCTTTACCACCTGACCATGAATGAATTATATGCAAAATATTTTTATTATAAAAATTATAATTCCCGTTTACTAGGCCTTCATTAATTATGTCCTCCTAAGGCTTACAGGTTGGATTAAATCATGGTTTGTTTTGTAATCTTAGAAAAGTTTGTAGAATTTTTTTTTCAAATTTCTCAAGCCAGCATACTTACAGATTATATTTTTATAGAAAGAAAAAAGTGCATTGTTAAGCGAAGCTGATAAGTTTTCATCACAATATATGTAAAAAGCAGGAGTTTTAGAATTATGTGTTTATAAATATTTATTCAATACCTACATTGTACCAGTATTATGCTAGGGCCTTTGTTAGCCGTGTAAGTAGGTTTAGGAGAATCAAGGGAGGATCATCTCTGTGGAGCATCCCTGCATTAAGCCTTCCTGAACTAAATGCACGATCGTGATCATTTTGTATCTATAAAACAATCTGTATCAGTGGTGTTCCAAAAGGGTAAAGTTATTCAAGTAAAATATTGATATACAAGATTTGTGTTTCTTGGCTTATTCTGGGAGGGGGACATCAAATAAAAAAGGAAAATGATATAAATTTTTAAAAGTTAGTCTTTAGCTTTTACTATCACCCGTATAATAAAGCCATAGAAATAATAATTTAGACCTCATTTTGATCTTAAGTAGTCTGGACAGTTCACCTCCTTTTTTTTTTTTTATTTCAGAGACTAGTAAAATCAAGTTTGTATTTTCTTCATATAAAATTTTTGATAGTTTCATTTCATAAATTATTTATATGACCTTGGGTAACTTTCTGGAGAAAATTGATAAAATCAAATAAATTAAAGGAAATTAGTTCAAGAGAAGCTTGAGGAAACAAGATTTACCTGCATAGTGATATCCCTGAGAGGTTTTATTACTGGCAGAACAACCCAAAATAAACCATTACTTAATATCATAACCTTGTAGAAATTGTGTGTTTGTGTGTGTGTTTCATAGGAAATCTTATTCTGTTGTACATATATCTATAAACAATTAAGTCTTTAACATCCATTGAATGCACAAGATGTAAAAGTAGGTATCATTAAAAGATGTCAGCTGTTTTATTCAAAGCTTATAGGCACATTGAAAGTGCGGAATGTTTACTAGACCACCCCCTATCAGGCGTCCTCAAACTACGGCCTGTGGGCCACATGCGGCCTGCCGAGGACATTTATCTGGCCCACCGTTGTTTTTGCCACCACTGCCTGTCCTGCTTAGCAGCTGACTCGTCCCGGGGCCTGCAGTCCGGCCCTCCAAAGGTCTGAGGGACAGTGAACTGGCCCCCTGTTTATAAAGTTTGAGGACCCCTGCCCTACTTTCTCAGTAGTTTGTAACATAGCTGTCAAAAATAGAGATTACAAGCCACACCTCCCCGAGTCTTTGTTCTACCTGAACTTCTCTAAGTAGAAACTACATCAACTTGGAACTACTGACCTTGGCTTTCTGCAAACCAAGTGCTAAATGTGGGCCAGGTGGAGAGGTGGAGTTTGCACAGCGTGGTCCTAAGGGCGGAGCAGATAGTTTCACAGTCACAAGGCTGGCAGTGAATGCCCAGCAGTTTTCAAATAAGATGAGATCATTTTCCAGTCAGAGGGGACACCCTTCCCCCAGCAGAAACCCCAGACAGCATCTTTTTTAACAATCAACCCTTTAATTCAAAGTTATGAAAACTCAGATTCATTTATTACTTATTTTTAAATGCTTCTGGTTTAGATGTTGTGTGATATGTATATATATATACTAGAGTGTACAATGTTATACACATTTTATAAATAATAACTAGCTGTTTCTTACAAACTATTTTAAGAAGTCTCCACTTCATTTGGCCAGGGTAGTTCCATGGAAGTGTTTTTGGGATGCTTTTGGGAAAGTCGCTGATGCACCTTCCACCAGTGTTTTTCACGTAGTTTTTATGTTGAAAGTCTTGTTTTCTGTGTACAGTGAATTCTGTTTTTTTCAGTTTTAGTTTGTATATCCTTTTAGTGCACGGGTTTGTCTGCCTGTGTTTGAATGAGCCCATTGATTTTTTTTAAAGTGCCGTTTGATAGTTTTTAAACTCTGGCAAATGATTTTTTAAAATATCATGTGATTGATTGAACATTGATTATGCTTAAATTAAAAAAAAACAACTTTTGGAAATTACTTTTAACTGAGCTAAGCCAATGAGATCAGGAAGGCAGTAGGATTCCAGAGGAATAACATTCCCTGTAGGGAAGAAGATGAGCACTGGGCTGGGGCCAGGATCTTATTGTGTGTGTCTGAGGAAGAATCATTAGGCCTATATGTCTGGAGCAGGGTGAGGAAGTAAAGAAGGAGGATGTAGTCAGGTGACGAGGGGACAGAAGGTACAGGGCCTCTGGACCGTTCTAAGGGTCTGTGATTTATTTTGTATGAGATGTAAACCCACTGGAGTTTTTGAAGCAAAGGAATTAGATGTTTAATTTGTATGTTTGAATATATGTGTGGAAAATAGGTTGGGGGGGGCCAACTTAGAAGCAGAGAGATCATAGGGAAGCCCATTGCTATAACTCAGACAGAAGGTGACGGAGTCCAGTTTCCATGACGGAAGCACTTAGGGGATGCTCTGATCCTGGGTATGTTTAATGTGTAGCCAGTGGAAATTGCTGACGGTTTGAATGTGAGGTGTGAGATGAAGAGACAGACCCAGGGTAGAATAATGGATTTGGGCCTCAGCACATGGAATCATGGAAGCGCCATTTATTGCAGTGAGAAGCCTACAGAAAGAACAGATTTGGGGACTAGGCGATGAGATTAAATTGTGGTTTCATGCATGCTAAGCTCAAGATGTTGATTAGATCTAAATGGGCATGTTGAATATGTAATAGGGCATACAAATTTGGAATGAAGAGAAATCCCAAGTGGAGATGCAAATTTGAAAATCAAAAGTTTACAGCTGATAATCGAAATGATGAAATTGGATTAGATACCAAAGATGTGAACATAGAGAAGAGAAACTGAAATGTCTCTAAGTTATCTGTTTACTAAATTCTGCAGACACTTTGGGTACTGAACTCAACTCTCAAATACACAGAGATGCTTCATGATGTCGCTTTCTGCTTTAAATCCCTAAACTAGAAAGCTTCCTAGCTAAACTTAAAACAAATTGCATTTGTGCCAGGAGATGGAAGTAAATAAAGTAAACAGAAGCAATAGTGTCTGCTGCCTGGTTTGTACAATTCAAGGAGAAAAAAAATGAGTAGGGTTTAGAATGTTGAGTTTACTTTTGTGTCTGCGTGTCCATGGTTTTACTAATACCAAAGACTGAAGTCACGATCCTAACATGTATTTTTTTTCCAGAGTATACTGCCCTCGTAACTGTATGCAGGCAAATCCACATTATGCTCGTGTGATTGGAACTCGGGTTTACTCTGATGTAAGTATGCTAATTTATACAGCTCTCAGTATTCCTTGTCTGCACACACACATTTAAATGTAAAGATATGCGCTGATACCCAGAACAAGAAACCAGGCTATGTTGGTACACGTTCTCAGAAGACCTAATCATCAACATCACTCAAAAATAACTCCGGTTGAGATGAGTATGAGTGGCAGTGACAGGGACACAGAGATGAGAGTGACTGGGCTGCACATGGGCCTAGAAAACAGCTCTGCCTTGTCTCTGAGAGGCTGAGAGTTGGATTTATGAGGGGCTGCACCAAGTCATTCTGAAGGACAGAGGAGTCCAGCTCTCCAGGGGTAAAGAGGCTGGAAGTACACGCTGCTGAGTGTAGGTTTTATGTGGCAGACATTTAGAAACCATTCAAGATTTCTAAGCCAGAGAAAGACAAAAACAAATGTAGGAATTACCCTCTTGACGCACACATTCAATAGAACAGTAAGGGCATTTGATAATGTGAAGAAGTGTGAAATATATACCGTACCACCTATTCCTCTTGGTGACCTCATTTAGGCCCTTTTTTTTTTTTTTCGGTTTAGCTTTAACTTTGAAATTATTCTCATTCTAAACCTCTGTCAAGCTCAAGGTTTACATGTATCTGTAGCGTATCAATGTCTTGCTGTATCTTGTAGCCCTCACGTTTGTACTTAGATTTGTCCTGCGTCTGTTTGAGATCCTTCCTCCCTCTCTCCCTCCCTGCCTCTGGCCCTCTCTCCCTTTCTCATTTTCTCTCTCTATTCCTTCCTACCATCCTCTTATTCCTCTTCTTCCTCTTTCTTCTTCTCTCTCTTTCCATTTCTAACTGTACATTCTACTGATTTGAACCTTTATAGTTTACTTCAGACTAAGTTAATTTCTGCATTTATTAAAATGTTCTAGTCTTTCCACAGATAATTCTTTCTTTCCATCATATTAATTCTCACCAAGTGTGGGTGTGAAAAGAAAATGTCTTCTGACCTTTGAACTCAAATAGGAATGCCTGCTGACTGCATAGTTATAGGCAAAACAATAGTCTCAAAACACTTTAAGTGCTTGGATTAGTGAATGTTATATCTAAGCACTTTTTTGCCTTGGGAAAAAATGCTGATAATACCCTTTTAACAGAACACAATAAAAACTGTGTACAGAATTATTTTTAATTCAATCTGTTATGAACCGTATTAGAAGCAAATATTAATTCATCATGGACTTTAAATGGTGAATAAAGGACCTCCTCAGAGTAAAGATACAGGCTTTAGATCTATGGCATTTCGTGATATAGCAAAAACATGAAAAGGATTAAACAGCTTGGCATTCAGGCTCTCTGATCTGATAAATACTGACTGATGCTGTCGAGTTCACAGAGCAGTAATAAAGCAAGGTCATGTAAGATGTACATGCTATGTGAACTTAAAAAAGCATAGCAAATCAGCCACATATGCATAGAGATAAGAAAAGAACAAACCAATGATATCCGAAAAGACCCGTGAGGATACGAGGTAGATTGCTTTTCACTGAGACAGTTCAAGTATTTGCTTTTGGGGGATGTATTCAGGCTATACTCAGCTATTGAAAAATTTTAGTTCAACATTGGATTAAAGCAAATGTAAAGATCTTTTAAATGTTAAGTCCCGGCTATTTGGGAGGCTGAGGCAAGAGAATCGCTTGAGCCCAAGAGGTTGCTGTGAGCTAGGATGCCACGGCACTGTACTGAGGTTGACAAAATGAGACTGTCTCAAAAAAAAAAGAAATGGTTTGACTTCTAGAAGTCAGTTTCAAAAATGTGAAAGTATTAGACCTTAAACAATAATTTTTTCCCATAGAAATCATAGTCAACCCAAATTATATGACTGGCAAAATATCTCAGGACATCCCCTGTTACTTTATGAAAAAGCATCCAAACCAGGGTGATGGGCTCTGCAAATTTAGGTAGAAGTTATAATCGTTCTTCATTTTTTAGGGCAGTTCTTTTAGGCAAAATTTCTCTGCATAGATTATATTATTTAATAGGAAGTAACTGCTCATTTAATATATATCATTATTTTAGGGGGAAAGGGCCATTGAAATGTACAGAACCCATGTACCTTAGTACATACAGAACTAATACTGAATTTATATCAGGAAAACTAAGCATAAATGAGGTATAAATAATCTGCCCTGTTGACATTTGGCCGTGGTGACTCCTGTGTGAGCTAGCAAAGGCTGAAATTTACAGAGTGACAGGTGGGACCTGGAAGATCTAGAAAGCTCTGATTTGCCTGTTTCTTGCTTTGATGCTCTTTTTTTTTTCTTTTTATTTATTTATTTTTTATTAAATGATAGCTGTGTACATTAATGCAATCATGGGGTACAGTGTGGTGTTTTCATATACAATTTGAAATATTTTCATCAAACTGGTTAACATAGACTTTATGTCAATTTTCTTAGTTATTGTGTTAAGACGTTTATACTCTACTTTTAGAAAGATTCACTTCTACCCTTGTAAGACAAACCATAGAGGTGATCCCTCC
>CAUYTI010094981.1:0-10178 GCA_963575145.1 Galago senegalensis
AGTCTCCTGCCTCCACCTCCCAAGTAGCTGGGACCACAGGCACCCGGCTATTTTTTGGTTGCAGCCGTCATTGTTGTTTGGCGGGTCTGGGCTGGGGATTCGAACCCGCCACCTTAGGTGTACGTGGCTGGCGCCTTAGCCCATTGAGCTATAGGCGCAGGGCCGAATATGTCTCTTCTTTTAACATAACATAATGTGTATCACTAAATATCTACCATTAGTTTCTAAGCCCTTCCTTCAATCAGTTATAGTTTGTATGTTTGTCTTTGACATGTATATGTTTTTTTGTTTTTTTTTTGAGACAAAGCTTCACTTTCTCACCCCTAGTAGAGTGCTGTGGCATCATAACTCACAGCAACCTCAGACTCCTCCACTCAAGCAATTCTTTTGCCTCACAAGTAGCTGGATTACAGGTGCCTGCAACAATGCCTGGCTATTTTTAGAGGCGAGGTCTTGCTGTGGCTCAGGCTGGTCTCAAACTCATGCTCAGGCAACCCACCTGCCTCAGCCTCCCAAGTGCTGGGATTACAGCATGAGCCACCACGTCTGACCCTAACATGTAGATATTTTAAATTCTTCACTTTATTTTAATGCTCTTCAAAAATTTCTCCATTCTCTTGCAGGATCTTTGGACTCCTTTCTCCTAGACACACTTTGTATTTTTATTCAATTGCATTTTTGCTCTAAAAAAGTTTAGACATTTTCAATTCTGGCAAGTGTTCGACATATTTTAAGGTGATGTTTTGAATATCCAGTGCACTGTGGAAATGAAGAAACTGAATCTTTCCTGATATCCTTATATAATTCACATCAACTAATGTGATGAATATTATGAGAGAAACAGATATTCTTTTTCATTTCCCTGGTAAAGTTTCTTCCATGTTATTTTTTTGTTTAGTCATGCTTAATGAAATGACCCTGGCTTCAACTGCACTGTGAACCAAAGATGGAGCAATCATTTTTAATTACGGCAGAACTTAATATAAAGTATTTTTAGAATGAAAAATAAAATTAAATTAGTGATTAAAACATCACGAATCATATTAACATCACTAATGTCTAAATCAGCAAAGGCCTCTTAATAAATTCAGAAAAAAATAGTAAATTCCTGGCTTTACTCCTCTGCCTACCTCTTGAATCTATACTGCGCCATCAGCACATCACCCCTTTACTCAAGTGTCCTAGACCTCAAGGACCCTGAGTTCATTCTTGCCTTAAAGCCTGTTACCTCTGCCTGGAGTGCTCAGCGTTTTCATCTTGAGATGTCTGGCCTTTGTCACTAAGCTGTCAGTTTAAATTGCCTTCAACCCTAATTGCAGCCTGCACTCATTCTCTGACACTTTCTGATTTCACTTCTCTTCTTAACATACCTTCCCAGGCAAATGGCTCCTGATCTCTCCTGCACATTTGAGCCACTCAGGGCTTATAAATATTCAGACTTCCATATCTCACCCTAGAATTTCTAGGGGTGGACTCCAGATGTTAGTAAATCTTAAACCTCTCTACTGCGCACCCCATCTTGAGAACCCTTGTACTAGATATTTGCGTACCTTCTCCCGACACGGCGCACAAGCAACTGGGCAGGCATGTGGATTTGCCTTACTGGCACCTGCAGGAGAATGTCAAGCAAAGAACACAGCAGAGAAACACTTGTTAAATGAACAAATTAAGATCAAAAGGTATTTCAGTTTTAACAGTGTCTGTGATTTCACCAGGGTTGAGATTCTCTTCCTCAGATTTCTAGTTTTAGGGAAATAATTTTATCCATCACCCAAAGATTACCTAAACTCCCACACTAACGATTAATAGACTTATAATGATCATTAAAAACACGTGCCATTTAATTAAAGTAACAGTGATAAAATCATCCTAGTACTCAGAACATGATGTAGAACATCATTTTTCTATTTGAAAGACCACAAAAAATCAGAAGGTTCTGAGATAAGCAGGAAACCCCGGTGTAAACACCTAGATGGTCGTCTAATGGTGCTGTCTTTATACACGTCCTCCTTCCAACTTTTCACAAGCGTTTGCAGGGTTAGCCAGACTACAGCATTCAGTTATTCTTTGACTGAAGCCCGTTTATCCTTCATGCTTCACTGTTACCACCCTCCCATTTTGAGTGCATATGAGCGGAGGGACGTGCAGAAAACAGTGAATCTTGTTAAAGTAGGCTGAGAACCCACAGGCAGCTTAAATATAGTCTTAACCTTTAATGTTGAGCAATTAAGTCTACTACCAGATTCACAATAGAAATCACCAAAAATTTTTCTTTAACTGACCATTTGGAATATTTTGGAGAATATTTTTTTCATGGGATTGTCATGCCCAGGGGCTTTTATTCAATTTGTGGGAAAAATAAAAATAGCAGGGACTGAACAGTAGTAAAAAGTGCTCCTATCTCCCCTAATAAAATCTTTTATCACTTCTGCTTGTCTCGGAAGAAGATATATAATGATGAACTTTTGAGAATATTTTTGGTGCACTTCTTACTGTTACCATGAGTTACTGCTTAAAGCGGAATTTGCAAAGTCCAATGCCTATAGGAGGTAAGCAGATAACAGGAATGCTTGAAATATTTCAACCTGAGACATATTCTTCACTTACTGGGGAGAAAAACACACTCCTTACCCTTTCTCGAAACATGTAGCCCTCTGGGTCAATTTTTATTTTTCCTGGTTGTGGAATAGAGAGGGATACAAGGAATAATTTGCTTTCCTCTTTGCTCTACTGGGGGGGGGGATAAAAGTAAAAGGTGACAGCCTTCACCTCCTGGCCCTAGTGCTACAATTACTGTACGATGTGATGGGGGTGAGGCAAACTGGCCTGCTGGTTTCTTCTCTAAAAGCTCAAGAGTCACTGGGCTTCCAAGAAGCACAGGTGTGTTAAGAAGGCCAACTGTTTGGGGTAAGTGGTCACCATAACTTGTAAGTCTGAATCTTTACACAGAAGAGCCCAGTTTGTGTGGAAGTAGCTAAGTTTGTTTTGTTTTTAAATGCCCTACACTAGGGCAGCGCCTGTGGCCCAGAGGAGTAGGGTCCCGGCCCCATATGCTGGAGGTGGCGGGTTCAAACCCAGCCCTGGCCCCAAACTGCAAAATAAATAAATAAATAAATAAATATCCTACACTGTGAACAAAGTAAAAGACAGTATCTTTACACCAAATTTAGCGCTTGAGCCATCATTGTATACACTCTGTTTTAGAGATTTAAGTTTTATATATAAAACCAACTACATATATTTAAAAGATGTTGTTACATTTGAGAGCTGTTCCATTTGAATAATTACTGCAGTTTGGAATTTGGAGAACATTTTTAGATTTAACCCAGTAATCTCCTCACTTTTCTTTACCATGTATTAAATACACAGTATATGAGTAAAAATCTATTTGAAGTAAAAATTGGATAGATCTATGAATCAGACATAAAGAATTTGCCACATTAGTTTGTACCAGTGATTCATGATTGAACCAGTTTTTATGTTGTTAATATAAGGATTTAATTAAAGATTCAGTCAATGAAGCCCCATCAATTTATGTTTCATTAACTTAAGTAGCCACTTCTAGGGGAATACTACCCATAATTTTTAGGCAGAAACTTGCCAGTAGCATTAACAGGAAGTAAAAAGGATGCTTTCTATAATAGCTAAAAATTAGTACTGACATAACAAGCCCTGTTCTGAGTTTGACAATCAAAATATTGCCTGGAGATTCAGATGACGAAGAGTGTTCAGTTTCAAAAGCGAGAGTCACTCTGAGAAACTTGACTCTTGCAACACAGGGTAAATTGGGGGGAACAATTTCACTGAAGCTTTTAGAATACAACGGGTTTCACATACACAAACACACACACGCATATGCCTGTAATCCAGTATTGGCCTGTCCATAACTTCACTTTTGGTAGCTTATTATATTACTTACATTACTGACCAATTTCAAACCCTTTCCTTCTTAGGAATGCTAAACTTATCTCTGTCTATTTAATTTTATTATTATTCGAAGAGATATCTTCAAAAGGGCAAATAATCTCTTCATGAAATCTGTATGATACCAACATGTTGAAATATATCTAAGTTCAAAGGGAGAATTCTCAAAGTGCATTATCCACTGTGCCCAGATCTTCCCGAATCACAGAAAAGGGGCAGCCACAGTTTGGAATTAGGATTTTTCATGAACTGTTTCTAATTTGCCATCTCTCTCTCTCTCTCTCTCTCTTTTTTTGGCCAGGCCTGGGTTGAACCCACCACCTCCTCTGGCATATGGGGCTGGCACGCTACTCCTTTGAGCCACAGGCACTGCCCTAAATTTTCCATCTCTTTACTGCTTGAAATCCCTCCTCTCTCTTTAGAATGGACTGTGTGAGTCTACCAAGGAATTGCCAGTAGCCACACAACTCTTCCAGCTGTGGTTAACTGTAGCACTTGGATTCTAGACATGATCTAAGGAGAGACGGTAACATATTGTTAGATATTCTTTTCTTGCATCAGAGATTTTTCCATTCAGGTCACTTTGGCTGGGACAGAGCAAACAATGCTCAGCTTCAAGAAGCAGATGCTCCAGGGATTTTTGGACAATGGCTTCCAAACCACAGGATATGCATTGGAGTTTGTATAAGGAGAGAATCCTGGAGGAAAGCAAAGGGGAATTAGTTCTTTCACCTTTCGATGGTTTCCCAATGCCCAAACTTTCTCTTGTTCACTGTAAGTTTGTTATGTATGTAGAAATTTTTATATGTTGGTCAATTTCTTTACTACTAGAATTAGTTATGGGAATTGATACAGTTTCTTTAATCAGTGGTCACCCTTTATGCATTGTACCATTTGACCTGGTTATAACTTTATATAAGTAAAATCTGTATAAAGGTTAGACTAAGTAATTTTTTTTGTTGTTGTTGCAGTTTTCAGCCAGGGCTGGGTTTGAACTCACCACCCCTGGCACCCTACTCCTTGAGCCACAGGCACCACCCATAGTCTAAGTCATTTTTTTATTAGTACTATAACATCTAAGTGAATGTTTAGGACCCTCTTTAAAATATAGGAAGAAGTTTCAATTGCTAAAGATCATTAAGGTTAATTATTCGACCTTGTAATATAATTTTAGATGTTGATTTTCCAAATAAAACAGAGAAGATGAAGAAAACAAGATAAATATGAAAAGTAGCTTCTGTGTTTAATATAATTCTGCTACAAGCACTTGGTTGACTTCCACCGTATTCCTAATAATCTTGGAAGCAAGTGATCTCACATTTAACTACTTCTGAGCAAGTGATCTCACATTTAACTACTTTTTAAGTTTTCTTATAGCATTAATAACTGGAATAAGGACCCAAATTCATAATAAACCATATCTTGTTATAATGTTAGAATAACTATGTTTAACCTTTCCTTATATTGACAAACGATCAGCTCGATTCCTTGGTGTTTTATTATAAAATTTATTTTTAATCTCCTAAATTATTGACCTAATTTATTTTTGTAAAGATGATAGTCCTTTAAAAATATTCCTTTCTTTATAAACTTTGACTATGAGTATACAAGCAACCTAAAACATCCAGTTTCTCATGCAATACCTATAAATAGTCAGCAGGGATAAATAGATATTGAAAAACCTAATGGAAAATGCTGTAGCAACCCTGTTATTGCAATTGCTTACAGATAATGAGGTTGTTTTTCATTCCTCACTTTTCTCTCGTACAGTAGGCATAAATTGCAAAAGAAAGATCTCAGGAATAGTCATAGGCCATTACCCATACCTGGAAAAATGTTTTTCCAACATTGAAATATGCATAATAACAAGTTAAAAATACTGGGAAAGATAGGAGACAGTTATGTGAATGCATTTTCAGTGCCCTGCACCAAACTCAATTATGGTCAAATCTCTGGGTGGTTGTTTCTTCTTAATCATTTTCCCACATACGTAAGTTCAGTTCTGTACCTGAACAATATCGTGGGGTAAAGTCAAATTTATGAACTGTGTTAACAATTAGTAAGACACTACACAAACACAAATCAAAGGCTTTTTAGGTAGATATTTTTCTACCCTAATCCTAATTATTAATCCTGCATTTACCATGTTACTTTAAAGAAATGTCACATCCTAAAAGTCACAAAATAAATGTTATAGATTCTTTTTATTCTTATTTCCACTATTGTTCCATAACTATCATGTTAAGTTTACCAAATTGGACTTTGCCATTTTTAATCATTATCATAATAATAAGTTCTTATGCATCCACAATAATTTAAAATAAAAATACCCCCCCTAAGCCTCCATACTGAACTCTTACAATATCTCAGCATTGTGCTAAATCTCGTGTTATTATACTTTGTCTTCACCATGACCAGGGTGAGAAGACTCAGGCATATAAGTCACTTAACTTTTGTTCCTACAGCTAGTGAGAAACAAAACCGATAAACACTATATCAAATATCACAATTGAGAAAACTATGCCAGTTAATATCTAAAAAGTTTCAACATAAAATACATATATTGAGTTCAGAGTTTCCTTTTTTTTTTTAAAGAAAAAAACTTTACCACCATTCCTTCATAAATTGTAGAAATTGCTAGGTTCTAACTTGGGGTTACATTTATATCTATTTTGGGATGCAGAAAAAGAGGAAAAAATGCTAAACATGCCTAATGATAATCACCTAATTAAATAGAGTTGAGGCCCAAATTGAGAAACATTCTAGAAAATGACCAATACTCCTCAAAACTGCTAGGAGCCACACCTCTTGCCCAATGAGAGAAGGGAATGCTTTTACACTGTTGGTGGGACTGCAAACTAATACAACCTCCTTGGAAAGAAGTATGGAGAATCCCCAAAGAACTCAAATTAGAGCTCCCATTTGACCCCACATTCCCATTACTAGGTGGATTTCTTTCTACCCAGAAGAAAAAAAAATCATTTTATCAGAAGGACATTTACACTGGACTGTTTATCACAGCGCAATTTACAGTTTCCAAGATGTGGAAACCACCTAAATGCCCATCAACTCAGGATGGATTAACAAACTGTGGTACATGCACATCATGGAATACTATTCAGCCATAAAAAGAAGGTGACTTCACATCTTTTGTCATATCCTTGATGGAACTGAAGCCCATTCTTCTTAGTAAAGTTTCACAAGGATGAAAAAGCAATTATCCAATGTAATCAATACTAATGAAGCTGGTAGATGATCGAATGCCTGCCCACATAGGGGAAAATGCATTTCAATTCAAGATGGGAGGAGAGGGGACAAGGCTGGGAGGAGGGTTGGGGATGTTCTCACTGAACGGGCACTGGGTTGGGGGTATTTGGCACACTGTGTGTGGGGGGGCACATAATCACAAGAGGGACTCTACCTGACAAAATCAAATATTTTGACAACCTCACATTAACCTGAAATAAATTTACTTTTCAATAACAAAATAAAAATATGCTAGGATCATGAAAATCTAGGAAAGATTGAAGACTGCCACATACTTAGATGACTGAATATATCATGGCATCTAGAATAAGAAAGACCCTGAAAACGGAAAAGAACATCAGTGATCGAACTCTCAAATCTGAATTAAGTCTGGAGATCAGTGCATACTCATTGGTTTCTGGGCGGTACAAATGCGTATCAGTCACATAAGATTTTAATAAGTGTAGTGACTGGGATGCTACATGGGAACTCTGTACTATATTTGCAACTTTTTCTGTGAATCTAAAACTAACCTAAAATAAGTTTTTTTATAAGGAAACATTAAACAAAAAGCCCATGCTGGGCAGCGCCTGTGGCTCAAAGTAGGGCGCCGGCCCCACATGCCGGTGGTGGGTTCAAACCCAGCCCCGGCCAAAAACTGCAAAAAAAAAAAAAAAAAAGCCCATACTTACAATAAAGTTGAAAATATTGTTGAGTTTGTTCCGCCATGAATGTGTGACAGAAGCAAGGTTAACTTCTCTCTTGAGGAAAACACCTCCGAAGAAGGTTTCAATACAGAAAATATGCAAAGGAAGCACATTCACACACAGTCACGTGCAAATCCAAAAAGCAGAAGAAAATAAACAGCCTGATGTTAGAGTCTCTCAAAATCAGGGTCAGCCATTGGATTCATAAGAGGCATAGTATATTTAGTTGAATCAGAATTTTACAAATTTGTTAGATTCAAAGTGTTAGCTTAGTAAGTATAAAATGTCCATTTCACTTAAGTACTAAATTTTGCAATTGATATCTCTGACATTTCACTTTGACCCTTTGTTTTTGGTCATTTTTTTTTTCCTTTTTTTGTGAAAGTCTATCCTCATTCTTTCAGATGCATGTTTTGGCTTGTGGTTATCTTTCAAAAAATTTTAAACCAATCTTTATGAAACCATGGTAAGTCAAAACTGCTGTCAGTTTTGAGCATGAGTCCCATTAGGAATCGGAATTGATGGCACACAGACAGCTGCATGTAACGTAGTGACCGGCGAGGGTGTGGCTAATGAATGCACAGCAGGCCTGTGGCCTCGGTGCTTCCTTTCTGGTGATTTTAATCTTGAAAATGAACCATGTGGACAACCGGAGACCAAGGTGGTTATGAGCTGAAAGCTGTAGTGGCTGCAAATCCACCTCAGCCTGTGTGTGAATCAGCAGAAAGGTTTGATGTCACTGTCCAACAATATTGGACGATCTGAACAAACTGGCAAGGTAAGGAAGCTGGATAGATGGGCTCTACGTGACCTGAACAAGCATCAGAAGAGAAATCATCTGAAAGCTGCTTGCATTTCTTTGCCATCACAACATAAAGTGGAACCATTTCTACACCCTATTGTCACATGTGTTGAAAACTGGACTCTTTGATAGGGACAAGCATTCAGGACAATGCTTGGATAAAGATGAAGTGCTGAAGTAATCCAAAACTGGATATTGATCTTAAAAAAGCTAATGGTGTCTATTTGGAGGTCCAGTGCTGGTGTTATCTACTACTGGTTTATGAAACTGGTCAATTGATCACAGAGGGTGTCTACTGCGGCCAGAACATGAAATGCTTGTGATTAAGAAGCCCAAATTGGTCAATAGAGATGGCCAGTCCCTTTGCAATAAAATGCTATCACACAAACAACCACAGAAGGCAGATTCAGAGACTCTCTGTCATGCACTGTGTTCACCAGACCTCACACGAACAGACTGCCACTTCCTAGAGGCTTCCATGAAAGGAAAATTAGTCAACTGTTAATGAACTGTGGAAAATGCCTTTCATGATGTCATCACCGCTTATTCTCCAGGCTTCTCTGCTTGTGGGGTACATGAGCTGCTGTTAGAGAAGCGAAACTGTGTCTATAGTTTAGGTTCAAATCTTGACAATTGTACTGCTTCTTGCTTGAGATATAATAAACTTCTGGTTGGAAATCAGATTTAGTGAAAGCTTAAGTAAGGGCAAAGAAAGGATTTATGTTTGCACAGCTACACAATGTGCTTGTGTTTTAAGCTAAGTATTATTAAAAAAGATCAAAAGTTACAGACCATTAAAATGTTTTAGAGTAGAAAAATAAAGGCAAGCTAAGGTGAATTCAGTATTGAAGAAAGAAAATTCTCTTCTGTAAATTTAGTAGAGCCCAAGCGTGCCGTGTTTATGGATTCTACAGTAGGATATCGTGACATCCGAGGGCTTCATGTTCACTCACCACCAACTCATTGACTCACCAGGGCAACTTTATTCCCACAACCTCCATTTACAGTAAATGCTCCGTACAGGTTTACCCTTTTTCATTTTTATGCATATTTTTACTGTACCCATGTCAATGCTTAGATACATTTAGAAACACACATGCTCACGACGGTGCTAGAATCACATACAGGATGCAGTACAGTCACATGCTGGAATGGTTTGTAGCTGAGGAGCAATGAACTACACTGCAGGCTGAGGTGATAGTCAGTCTGTGTGAGTGCAGGCCATGTCCTTCACACTGGTGGACTCACCTGCTGGTCAGTCCGTGTGAGTGCAGGCCACGTCCTTCACACTGGTGGACTCACCTGCTGGTCAGTCTGTGTGAGTGCAGGCCACGTCCTTCACATGGTGGTGGACTCACCTACTGGTCAGTCCGTGTGAGTGCAGGCCATGTCCTTCACACTGGTGGACTCACCTGCTGGTCAGTCCGTGTGAGTGCAGGCCACGTCCTTCACACTGGTGGACTCACCTGCTGGTCAGTCTGTGTGAGTGCAGGCCACGT
>CAUYTI010094982.1:0-66252 GCA_963575145.1 Galago senegalensis
TTTATGAGTGTTGATTTTGTAACCTGAGATGCTGCTATATTCTTTGATCACTTTTAGGGGTTTTGTAGTAGAATCCCTGGTGTTTAACAGATATACTATCATATCATCTGTGAAAAGTGAAAATTTAATCTCTTCTGACCCTATATGGATGCCCTTAATCACCTTTTCTTCTGTAATTGCGATGGCTAAAGCTTCCATTACGATGTTAAAAAGCAGTGGAGACTTTGGTCACCCTTCCCTGGTTCCAGATATGAGTGGAAGTGATTTCAGTTTAACTCCATTCAATTCAATATTGGCTGTAGGTTCACTGTAGATGGCCTCTATCAGTTTAAGAAATGTCCCTTCTATACCAATTTTCTTAAGTGTTCTGATCATAAAGGGATGCTGGATGTTATCAAAAGCTTTTTCTGCATCAATTGAGAGAATCATACTGTCTTTGTTTTTTAATTTGTTTACGTGATGAATTATATTTACAGATGTACATATGTTGAACCATCCTTGAGATCCTGGGATAAAACCCACATGGTTTTGGTGTATGATTTGTTTGATGTGTTGCTGGATTCTGTTGGTTAGCATCTTGTTGAAAAGTTTTACATCAATATTCATTAGGGATATTGGTCTCTAATTTTCTTTTATTGTTGGGTCTTTTCCTGGTTTGGGTATCAAGGTGATGTTTGCTTCATAGAATTTGTTGGGTAGTATTCCATCTTTTTCTTTATTTTGGAAAAGGTTAAGTAGTATGGGTACTAGTTTCTCTTGAAAGGTTTATTAGAATTCTGACATGAAGCCATCTGGTCCTGGGCTTTTGTTTTTAGGGATGTTTTGTATAGTTGATGCTATTTCAGAACTTGAAATCGGTCTGTTCAACATTTCCACTTCATTCTGGCTGAGTTTTGTGAGGTGGTGTGCTTACAAGTATTGGTCAATTTCCTTCAGATTGTCATATTTCTGGGAATAAAGTTTCTTGTAATATTCATTAAGGATTTTTTGAATTTCTAAGGGTTCTGTTATTTCATCTTTGCGATTTCTGATTTTTAAGATTAGAGATTTTACTCTTTATTTCTGGTTCTACTGGCCAAAGGTTTATCTATTTTATTGACCTTTTCAAAGAACCAACTTTTGGATTTATTGATCTGTTCTATAATCCTCTTATTTTCAATTTCATTTAATTCTGGTCTAATTTTGGTTATTTCTTTTCTTCTGCTGGGTTTGGGATTGGAATGTTCTTCCTTTTCCAGTTGCTTAAGATGTCCCATTAAGTTGTTAATTTCCTCTCTTTTCGTTCTCTTGAGGAAGACTTGTAATGCTATGAATTTCCCTCTTAGGACTGCCTTTGCAGTATCGCAGAGGTTCTGATAACTCGTATCTTCATTATCATTGTGTTCTAAAAATTTGGTGATTTCATTCTTGATCTCATCTTTGACCCATTTATCATTCAGCGTAAGGTTATTTAGCTTCCATGTTTTTGTACGAGACTGAAAATTCCTGTTGATACTGAGTTCAACTTTTATTCCATGATGGTCTGAGAAGATGCATGGAGTGTGCATGGCTGGATTAGACCTCCTTCAGCCTGCTGCGGCGACCGGTGGGGAGGAGAATGGCAGCAGCCAGATCAGTCCTAGTTCGACTCCTCTGGGATAACTGGTGGAACAGGGGAACTGTCGTGGCTAGATCAGTCCTAATTCAGCACCCTGGAGCAGCCAGGGGGTGGGGGAATGGCAGTGGTAGTACAGGGTACATGAGCGACCAGATCAGTCCTAGTTCAGCCCCTCCAGAGTGTTGTGGGTGAGCAAAGGACACCTTCACCATTGCCTGTTGGACATGTGGGGCACTAGGAAGCCAATCTGCACCCTCCCAGCGCAGGAGCACAGAGCGGGAAACTCCTCCACCTCTGTGAGACATATGTGGTTCTAGTAAACAGTTCTGGGCCTGCCCAGAGTGGTAGACCCCTCCACCGCCACCTGCAGGGTGTGTGTGGCTCTAGCCAGCAGTTCTAGGCCCTCCCAGCTTGGGATCCTGGAGCGGGGAAATCCTCCCCTGGCCTTTGTGGGGTGTGCGTATCTCTAGCAAGCTGTTTCGGGTCTACGTGGAACGGAGGACTCCTCTGCCACTGCCCATGGGACACCCGTGGCAGTAGCAAGCAGTTCTGGGCCTGCCCAGAGCAGGAGCCTGGGGTGGGCAGGGATGTCCTCTGCCGCCCATGAGGCCTGTGACTCTAGCAAGCAGTTTTGGGTCCGCCCCGCTCTGTGAGGGCAAAGGGACCCACCCGGCAAATGGGTTAGTCTGGGAAGATTAATACCTCCTTCCCTACCTTGCACCCATTCACTCGTAATCCCCTAGGTCTGTGACCCTATTCACTCCACTAGGCCACTGCTCCTGGGGTTTGTGACTTGAAAATTCAGCCAGAAATGTGAGTTTGCAGGGGGCCCTTGCGTGCTTAAATTAGGCTTCTGTCCAGCTAGAATTCTCTGCAAGTCCAATGTTGGATTCAGCTCTGGGCAGCCGACAAATAGCACTTTACACTCAGGTGTCAATTCTAACCTTTGCCCGCCGACTGCCTTTGTCTCAGGTGTATTAGACCCTGAGGGCTGATGCTTTACTTACGAAAGTTATCTACATTTTGCCTGTGGCTGCTGTCCAGAACCTTTGTTTGCCCAGAGAGACGGGGCTGGAATGGCGTCAGTTTGCAGCTCAGGATGCTACTGTTGCTGTATTGGTGTCCCCTGAGCCGATCTTCTTCTCCTCATGCCTGTGCCACAGCCAGCACAGAACAGCACCAGCCCTTTCCCCCTCCACTTCTCCCAAGGAGATGCCCAAGAATCTGGACTCCACACCTCCAAACCTCAGAGTGAGTGGTTGGGGACTCCTCAGAGTTCAATGTTGCAGGTGGGGAATATATACAGTTTTATATAGTTCAAACCTTCCCTCAACCATACACCCGGGGTGCCCCTTTGAATAGTCCTTGGGTAGTCTGCGTGGTTTAAGGGGTCCAAATCAGTTGTCCCAGTCAGCCCCTGTTTCAGGTGGAAGAGTTCAAATGTCTCTGGGAGCTAGATAAGAGGGGTCTGCTTGCAGCTCAGATATCACTTGCTCCAGTGCTCCGTCAGGGTAAAGGGACCCACCCGGCAAATGGGTTAGTCTGGGAAGGTTAATACCTCCTTCCCCACCTTGCACCCAGTCATTCGTAATCCCCCAGGTCTGTGACCCTATTCACTCCAGTAGGCCACTGCTCCCAGGGTTTATGACTGGCAAAATCAGCCAGAAATATGAGTTCAGCAGGGGGGCCTTGCATGTTTAAATTAGGCTTCTGTCCAGCTAGATTTCTATGTAAATCAGAGGTTGCATTCAGCTCTGGGCAGCAGACAAAAAGCAGTTTACACTGAGGTGTCAATTCTAGCCTCTGCCCACCCACTGCCTTTGTCTCAGGTGTATTAGACCCTGAAGGCTGGTGCTTTACTTATGAAACTTATCTGCATTTTGCCTGTGGCTGCTGTCTGGAACTCTGTTTGCCCAGAGAGACGGGGCTGGAATGGCATCAGTCTGCAGCTCAGGATGCCACCATTATTATATTGGTGTCCCCTGAGCCGATTCTCCTCTCCTCATGCCTGTGCCACTGTCAGCACAGAACAGCACCAGCCCCTCCCCCCTCCATTTCTCTCAAGGAGATGCCCAAGAATCTGGATTCCATAGGTAACAAACCTCCAGACCTCTGAGTGGGTGAGTGGGAACTCCTCGGAGTTCAATGTTGCAGGTGGGGAATATATACAGTTTTATACAGTTTTACAGTTTGATGCCTGGCCAGAGGGTGCCATGGCACACAAGCAGGGGTAGGAGGCCCAGTTCTTAGGGGGTCTCTCCCGTGGGATAGAGTTGGAGGAAGTTTGAACTCTGCGCGCTTGTTTGCATGGAGTAAAGTGAGAGCCCATGTTGTGGGGGAGGGGACTCCCGTCTGCTTGGTGGTGGATTTTCTACCTTTTGGTTGTAGTTTGGGGGTCGCAGCTCGCCTCAGGAAGGCTAAAGTGCGCTCTTCAATCTTCTCTCTAGGCTCTGCTCCAAATCATCAGCCAACTTGCTAAACTTCTGTCCCTCAAAGCCTTCTTCTGGACGGGAGCTTCTGCAAAAAGCTAGCTGCAGTCTGCCATCATGGTTCCGCCCCCTCAAGATTATTTTAAAAATTTATTTTGCTAATCTCTGCCATTTGTATGAACTGTTCAATATATGTACATTTAAAGTAATTACTGATGAGAAAGGACTCACTTCTGCCATTTTGCTATTTGTTTTTGAAATGTTCATATGATTTATCTTATTTCTTACATTAATTTTTTTTGTCCTTGGTTAATTTTTTGTAGTGAACAGTTTTGATTTTCTTCTCATTTCCTTTTGTGTATATTCTATAATTTTTTGTGGTTATAATTGGGATTGCACTCAATGTGTTAAAATAATAACAATATAATTTGAATGTATATGACATTAACTTAATAGAATATAAGAAGCACACTCCCAATTGGCTTTAATAACACTTTTCTGTTATTTCTGGTGTAAATTTATGTTTTTTATTATTATGTGACACATTAGAATACACATACTGTGATGAGCTTTGTGACTTTTTTGATTACCCCCCTGAAACATACCTTAATTTTATAAATACTCATATCCCATTCCAAACTACTTAATTATTTTTTTGTTGTAGTTGGCAATTTTCAAGTCAGTTTTTTTTTTTCCAGATTAATATGAGGTTACAAATTTGTCAGTTAAATTGTTTTCATTTCTAGGGTAGAGTTCAAGTTGTAGTTGACAACTGACCCAGGGAGTGTGTCAAAACAAACATCCACACATTGTGCATATTAGGTGACAACCAACAATTTCTCTCCTCCTCTTTGCACCAAATTCTCTCCCCTTCCTTTCTATATCCTCTACCCTCCCCCTTACTAGATTATATTTGTGTTTTTTTCTTTCTTGTGGGCTAGTAGCTGTTCATATATTGGTTTCATATTAGTATTGAGTACATTGGATACTGTTTATTTCATTTCATTCTTGAGATACTTTACTACAAAAACAATGCATTTCTTTTTCCTTTTTTTTTTTTTGGTACCTCCAACGTGTTTTTTTTTTCTTTATTAAAACATAACTGTGTACATTAATACCTTATGGTACAATGTGCTGATTTTATGTACAATATGAAATGCCTACATCAAACTGATTAACCATCACCTCACTTACTTATTTGTTGTGTTAAGACATTTATACTCTATTCTTAATAGCTTTGAAATGTACAATTGCATTATGCACATTAGTTGGTATTAATTAATACCTAGAAGGTATTAGTTCCCACCAAATACCTTCCTCCTCCTGGCTTCCCACTTCCCTTCCCCTCTCCTTACTCTTCCCTCTTTCTTTCTGGACTATAGTAATGTTTTACCATTCACATGAATGTGTGGGTGATTATATATTGGTTTTGTAGTAGTATTGAGTACATTGAATAGTTTTTCTTCTATTCTTGAGATACTTTACTAAGAAGATTATGTTCCAGCTCCATCCGGGTAAACATAAAAGATGTAAAGTGTCCATAATTTTTATGGTTGCACAGTATTCCATGGCATACCGATACTAGAGTTTGTTAATCCATTCATGAGCCGATGGGCACTTGGGTTGCTTACATGACTTGGCAATTATGAACTGGGCTGCAATAAACATTCTGGTGCAAATGTCTTTGTTGCAAGATAATTTCTGATCATCTGAGAAGAATGAATTTCAACTTCATCCAGGGAAACATAAAATATGTCAATTCTCCACCTTATCTTGTGGCTGAAAAGGCCATATATATTACACTTTGTTAATCCATTCATGGGTTGATGGGTTGCTTCTATATCTTCACTATTGTGACTGAGCTATAATAAACATTCTGGTGCAAATGTCCTTATGGTAAAAGGATTTTTGTTCTTCTGGGTAGATACCTATTAATGGCATAGTGAAATCACATGGAAAGTCTATTATTAGTTCTTCAAGGATTGTTCATTCTTCTTTCCACAGAGGTTGCATTAGTTTGCAACCCTATGGGTATTGCAAAACCATTCTCTTCTCCTCACATCCATGCCAGAATCTGCAGATATGGGACACTGTGATAGGGGCTAATCTTACTGGAGTTGGATGATATCTCAGAGTGATTTTGATTTGAATTTCTCTGATTGTTAGGGACAATGAGCATTTCTTTGTCTGTTTGTTTGGGCATTGTTCTATCATCTTCAGAGAAATTTCTGTTTAAGTATCTTTCCCAGTGAAAAATAGGATTGTTTGTTTGTTTGTTTCAGAGTAATGTCTCGGCTATTCGAGGTTTTTTCTGATTCCGTATAAAACAAAGCACTATTTTTTCCAACTCTTTAAAGTATGACAGTGGTTCTTAAATAGGGATTGCATTAAATTCGTATATCTCTTTGGTTAGTATGGACATTTTAAGAAGGTTGATTCTTCCCAGCCAGGAGCACAGTACATTTTTCCACTTGTTAACATCTTCGGCTATTTCTTTTCTCAGAGTTTCATAGTTCTCCTTTCAGAGATCTCTCATGCCTTTTGTTGGGTAAATTCCCCCAAATTTCATCTTCTTTGGTAGTACTGTAAAAGGAATAGTGTCTTTGACTGTTATTTCAGCTTGACTGTTGTTGGTATATAAAAGATACTGATTTGTGAGTATTGATTTTGTATCCTGAGATGCTGCTGTATTCCTTGATCGCTTCTAAGAGTTTTGCGGTTGAGTGCCTGGTGTTTTCCAGGTATAAGATCGTATCATCTGCAAAGAGTGAGAGTTTGATCTCCTCTGACCCTATTTGGATACCCTTGATTGCTTTCTCTTGCCTGATTGTGATGGTTAAGACTTACACTACAATGTTGAAAAGCAGTGGAGACAATGGGCATCCTTGTCTTGGTACCTGATCTGAGTGGAAATGTTTTCAGTTTTACTCCATTCAATATGATATTGGCTGTGGGTTTGCTATAGATGGGAAAATGTCCTTTCTATACCTACTTTTCTATGTGTTCTGATCATGAAAGGATACTGGATATTATCAAATACTTTTTTTGCATCAATTGAGAGAATCATATGGTCCTTGTTTTTTATTTTGTTTATGTGATGTATTATATTTATAGTTTGCGTATGATGAACCAACCTTGAGACCCTGGGATAAAACCAACTTGGTTATGGTGTATAATTCATTTGATGTGTTGTTGGATTCTGTTTGCTAGAATACTATTGAATATTTTTACATCTATATTCATTACAGATATTGGTCTATATATTTTTTTCCTGGTTTGGGGATCAGGCTGATATTTGTTTCATAGAATGAGTTGGGAAGCAGTCCTTCTTTTTCTGTTTTTGGGAAAAAGTTATGCAATATAGATATTAGTTCCTCTTCAGAGGTTTGGTAGAATTCTGATGTGAAGTCAGCTGGTCCTGGACTTTTCCTTTTTGGGGAGATTTTGTATAGTTGATACTACTTCAGTGCTTGGTACAGGTCTATTCAACACTTCCAGTTCTTTCTGGCTGAGTATCGGCGTGCTTCCAGGTATCGGACTATTTCCTTCAGATTCTCATATGTCTGAGAATAGAGTTTTTCATAGTATTCATTAAGGATGATTTGAATTTCTGAGGTGTCTGTTTTTATTTTGCCTTTGTCATTTATGATTGATGATATTAGGAATTTTACTTTTCTGTTTCTGCTTAGGTTAGCGAAAGGTTTATCAATTTTGTTAAACTTTTCAAAAAACCAACTCTTTGATTCATTGCTCTGTTGAATGATTATTTTGTTTTCAATCTCATTTAACTCTGCCCTAATTTGGTTATTTCTTCGCTTCTGCTGGGTTTGGGATTGGAAGTAAAGCAAGAAGACGTTCCTCAGAATGGGAGAAGATATTTTCAGGTTATGTTTCTGACAAAGGTTTGATAACCAGAATCCACAGATAATGCAAACTTATTAATAAGAAAAGAACAAGTGACCCCATTTCATTGTGGGCAAGACACTTGAACAGAAGTTTCTCTGCAAAAACACAGGCACATTGCCTACAGACACATGAAAACAATGCTCATCATCTTTAATCATCAGAGAAGTGCAAATCAAAACCACTTTGAGATATCATCTAATTCCAGTAAGATCAGCCCATATAACAAAATCCCAAAACTGCGGATGTTGGTGATGTGGAGCGAAGGGAGCATTTCTGCACTGCTGGTGGGAATGCAAACTAATATATCCCTTCTCAAAAGAAGTTTGGAGAATACTTAGGGCACCAAAAGTAGACCTACTGTTCAATCCTGCAATTCCTCTACTAGGTACATATCCAGATGACCAAAAATCACTTTACAACAAAGACATTTGCACCATGATGTTTACTGAAGCCCAGTTCATAATTGCCAAGTGATGGAAGCAGCCCAAATGCCCATCGACCCATGAATGGATTATCAAATTGTGGTATATCTGTACCATGGAATAGTATGCAGCCATAAAAAATGGACACTTTACCTCTTTTATGTTTACATGGTTGGAGCTGGATGATATTCTTCTTAGTAAAGTATCTCAAGAATGGGAAAAAATACCTAATGTACTCAATACCATTATAAAATCAATATATAATCACCCACACTTTCATATGAAAGATAAAACATATTTATAGCCCAGAAAGATGGTGAGAAGAGAGTGAAGAAGTGGGAATGGGGTGGGGAGCGGGGGGTTGGGTGGAGGGAGGATAGTCAGTGGGACCTCATCTACTGTGCATATTGATTGCAAACATACATGTCAAATATATTAATAGTAGAGTATAAGTGTCTAAACACAACAATTAAATAACTGAGGTGAACGATATGTTACGCAGTTTGATATAAACATTCCAAATTGTATATAAAATCAGCACATTGTACCCCATAAATGCATTAATATACGCAGTTATGATCTCATAAAAAATAAAAATTGAAATAAATAAATAAATAAAATTAAAAAGATCTAAACTACAAAAAGAAAATAGGATTGTTCACTCTTTTCTCATTGATTGATTTGAGTTCTCTGTAGATTCTACTTATCAGCCCTTTGTCAGATTTGTAGCTTGCCAATATTTTCTCTCATTCCAAATGTGGCTTGCTTCAGTTGTGGTACGTTTATCTGTGCAGAAGGTTTTTAGCTTGATCAAGTATCATTTATTTATTTTGGTGTTGCTGCAATTGCCAAGGGGGTCTTCATTGTAAAATATTTTCCCAGGCTAATTTTGTCAAGCATTTTCCTGACATTCTCTTGTAGGATTTTTGTTTTTTAATGTCTTAAATTTAGATCTTTCATTCAACGAGAGTCAAGTTTTGTCAATGGTGAAAGGTGTAGTCCAATTTTAGTGTTCTACATGTGGATAACTAGTTCTTCCAGCACCATTTATTAAATAGGGATGCCTTTCCCCAGTGCATGCTTTTGTTTGATTTATCAGAGATCTGGTGGTAGTGATATGGGACTGGATTCATCTCTACGTTCTCTATTCCATTACATGGATCTCTATTTTTGTGGGAGTACAATGCTGTTTTGATCACTATAGACCTGCATTCTAGCCTGAAGTCTGGTAACGTAATGCCTCCAGATTTGTTTTCATTTCTAATAATTATATTGGCTATTCAGGGTTTTGTCTGATTCCATATAAAATGAAGTACTATTTTTTCATGTTCTTTAAAGTAAGACATTCGTGATTCATGGGGATTGCATTAAATGTGTAGATTGCTTTGGGTAGTATAGACATTTTAATGATGTTGATTTTTTCCCATCAACAGGCATAGTATGTTCTTTCATTTGTTAATGTCTTCTGACATTTCTTTTCTCAGGGTTTCATAGTTCCTTATAGAGATCCTTTACAATTTTTGTTAGATATATTCCCAGGTCTTTCTTTTTCTGTGGAGATACTGGAAAGGGTATTTTCATCTTTGGTTTTATTCTCAGCATACCTGTTACTGTCATATATGAAGGCTACTGATTTGTGGACTTTGGTTTTTTTATCCCACGGTGCTGCTGTATTTCTTTTTTTGTTTGTTTGTTTGATAGTGGGGTTTTTTTTTTCTGCTATGTTTCTTGATCACTTCTGGAGCTTTGTAGTTGAGTCCCTGTGCTATTCCAGGTGTAAAAGCATGTCATCTGCAAAGAGTGAGATTTTGTTCCTCTCTGTCCCCATTTGAATACCCTGATCTTCTCTAGCTTGATTGTAATGGCTAGGACTTCCAGCACTGTGTTGAATAAGAGTGGCAACAGTGGACAACCTTGTGTAGTTTCAGTTCTATGTATAAAATGCTTTCAGTTTTGCCCCATTCAATGTGATACTGGCTGTTGGTTTGTTGTAGATGGCTTCTATCAGTCTAAGAAAGGTTCAACATAAGCCTATTTTTTTTTAATTGTTCATCAAAAAAGGATGCTAGATTTTGTCTATGTCCTTGTCTTTCATCAATTGAGAGATTCATATGGTCTCTGTTTTTAATTTTCTTCATATGGAAAATTATATTTATGGATTTGTATATGTTGAACCAACCTTGCATCACTGGGATAAAACCTACTTGATTATGATGTATAATTCTTTAATGCATCACTGTATTCTCTTTCCTAGGATCTTATTCAATATTTTTTCATGGATATTCATTAACAATATTAGTCTATAGTTTTCACTTTTGGGGGGTTCCTTTCCTGGTTTAAGGATCAGGGTGATGTTTGCTTCTTAGAAATTGTAGGGGAGGATTTCTCTCTTCTCAATGTTTTAGGATAGGTAATGATATATAGATACTTGTTCCTCATTAATGGTTTGGTAAAATTCTGCTGTGCAGCTATCTGGTCCAGGGGTTTTCTTTTTTGAAAAACTTTGTATTGTTGACATAATTTCAGTCCTTAATATAGGTCTATTCAAAATTCCAAATTCTTTTTGATTATGCTTAGGAGGTTGGTGTGGTTCCAGGTAGTGGTCCATTTTCCTCTACATTTCCACATTTTGTGGCATAGAGTTTTTTGTCCTAATCATTGAGGATCTTTTGTGTTTCTGTGATATCTATTGTGATTTGCCCTTTGTTGTTTCTGATTGAAGTTATTAGAGATCTTACTTTTCTGTTTCTCATTAGAGTGGTCCAGGGTTTATTGAGTTTATTGATCTTTTCAAAGAACGAATTTTTTCCTTCACTGATCTTTCAAATGATTCTTGTGTTCTCTAATTCATTTAATTCTGCTCTTATTTTGGTTCTTTATTTGCTTCTGCTGGGTTTTGGGTTGGCTTGTTCTTCCATGTCCTTTGGCTTGTTATGCCCCATTATCTTGTTGACGTGTTCTCTCTGTGTTTTCTTGAGAAGGCATCTAATGCTATAGATTTTCCTCTTAGGACTGCCTCTATAGTATCCCACAGATCTTGATATCTTGTGGCTTCATTATCAATTTGTTTAAAATATATAATTATTTCCTTCTTAATCTTGTCATTATCCCATCTGTTGTTCAGCATAAGGTTATGTAGTTTCAGTGACTTTATTTGGGTAGGCATATTTCTGTTGCTGTTGAGTTCGAATTTTATTTCTGATGGTCTGAGAAGGTAAAATCTTATGAATTTTTTTAATTTTGGATTTGTCCTCTAAGATATGATCAGTTTTGGAAGATGATCATGGGTTGATGAGAAGCGTGTGTATTCAGTTGTGTTAGAATGAAATGTTCCTGATATGTCTGTTAAGTCCATTTGTCTAGGGGAGTGTTTAAACTGATTGCTTCTTTGTTTAGTTTCTGCTTGGAGGAACTGTCAAGTATTGCCAAGAGGGAGTTAAAATTTTCAGCTATCATAATGCAGAAAGATATATTGTTCAGATAATTTAGGGTTTGTTTTATGTAGCGAGGAGCCTTTAGGTTGTACACATAAATGTTAATTACTTAAATCTCTTCATGTTTTGTGCTTCTCTTGAAAACTATATAGTATTAATCCTATTCTTTCTTTATTATTTGTTGGTTTCAGTCCAATTGTATCTGCAAATAAAATTGTAACCTCTTCTTTTTTTCTGATTTCCATTTTCCTGGATTCTTGTTTTCTATCCCTTCACCCTGAGTCTTGTTTTATCCTTTGAGGAAAGGTGTGTTTCTTGGACATAAGAGATTTTGGGCCTGAGCCTTTATATCAAATCAGCCATCCTGTTCCTCTTTAGAGGATAATTCAAGCCATTCATATTTATTGAGAGAATTGATAGGTACGATGGAGTTTTGTTCATCTCATTTTTCAAAGGTCCAGAGCTTATTTTTTTATTCCATGCATCATTGTGGAAGCTAGGCTTTGTTCCTTAATTTCTGGGTGTGTTTGTTTTGGTGACAGATCATCATGCTGGTTAGTACAAGAATGGATCTGGGTGCTTCCTGTAGAGCTGGTCTAGTTATGGTGAATTATCTCAAAATTTGCATGTCAGTAAAATATTTGTTTTCTTCATGAGAAATAAAACTTGGTTTAGCAGGATACAGGATCCTGGGATGAAAATTATTTTCTTTAAGAGGGTTAAAGCCTGATGACCATCCTCTTCTGGCTTGAAAAGTTTCAGTGAAAGATCTGTAGTCATCCTGATAGTTTTCCCTTTGTAGATAAGCGTTTTCTTATGCCTAGCTGCTTGCAGGATGTTCTGTTTTATAATGACTAGCAAAGTTAATTACAATGTGTCTAGGAGATGATTTGCTTTGATTGAGCAGTGCTAGAGTTCTGAAACTATCTGCTATCTGGATTTCTGTGTCTCTTGCAATGCCTTGAAAATTCTCCACCATGATGTCTTGAAGTAGAACATCAGTGGTTTCAGGAGCAACCTCTTTTCCTTCAGAAATTCCTATAATTCAGATGTTTTTTCTTCTGGAATAATCTTGTGACCCTGTAAGGGAATATCGTGTTTCTGTTCTGCTATTTTTTTTTTCTCTTTAATTGACTGAGGTAGTTCACAAGTCTTGTCCTCAATTTCTGAAATTCTTCTCCATGTTTTACTCTATTTCTGAGGTTCTTCACTGAATTCTATTTCCAAAATTTCAACAATTTCTCTATGGATGATATTTTCTTCTGTGTCTCCTTTGTAATCTCTTGAGGTAGTTGATCTGCTCTGATTCTTCCTGTTGCCAGAATTCATGTGCTGGTTCATCCCCATGAGTATGTTCAGCTTATTTAATATTAATTATACTTTTTTAGTTGCAATGTTAGATTGTCCCTGAATACTTATTGAGAAATAATGTAATTAGGGCCCCTTAGGGAGTATTGCACACATCTGTTTGGCAACTAAAAACTGAAGGGTTGAGACGAGATCTGCAGGCTCCAGGAAATGGAGTTTGTCACCCCTTTGCCAATGAGCTGAAGTTTGTGCTTGTGTCCTTTCCCCACACTCTCACGAAGCTTCCTTTCAGGATGCTGCATGAGAGTCTCTGAAGTCTGGCCCTGCTTAGATTGCACTAACTGATTCTGACTGGCAGCCCCAGACAGTGGAAGCTCGGGATTAAGAATCTGTGGACAGTTCTGACCAGGAGTTCAAAGTAAACCTGCTTCTGTATGAACACCTCATGTGCAAATAAATTCAGAGAAGTCACGATCTCCCTCCACCAAGTCCTGGCTGTTCGCTATATATAATGATGCCTTCACCCATGGCTGAGGAAGGAATCTACTTCATGGACCTTCCCAAGGCATGTTGCCTGAGGCTAGTCCTCTCTCTCCAAGTTGTTAGGAGGGGAGCCTGAGGGTTGCTGGGGGTCACTGGGCATAGATACCAGACAGGGTATCTCCAGAGAGCAGGTGAAAGATTCCCCAGAGCCATAGGGACACCCAGGAGTGACCACTCTCTCCTATGCCACTGGTGCTACTGTTTTTTTCTCACAGCAGCAGGCAGGGTGCACTCTTCTCTGTGGGCCACACAATGCAGAGGTCATTCAGACATGCTGCTAAACACTCTGGCCTATGCTGGGGGGAAGTCTGTCGGGTATCCAGAGATGGTCAATAGTGGGCTGCAGGCTCAGGACTGCAGAAAGAAAATTTGTTCACTTTTGTGGCAGGCAGAATGGGGATTCAGAGGTAGAAGTCCCCAGGTGCAGGAGAGCTGGGATCCAGTTGCACTCTACCATGGGGATAATGTGAGGTGAGAGATCCTTTGTTCCCTGCTTCCTCAGGGAAAGCCTGTGGTGGGCCTCCATGTTGAGGCAATGGTCTCTTGTTCCTTTTGGCACCGGGCACCTTAAGTCTAGTTGTTCCTTACCTGATCCTGATTACCTTGTTTCCTCTTTCTCACCCTCATACGTTGTCTTGGTGCAAATAATGTGCACCTCGATTTCTTCTCATTGTGTTCAGCTCCCAAATTTTGACTTCTCTGAGTTAATTTCAGTCCAACTTTTCACCTTCTGTACAGAAGCTTCTGGTGAAAGCTGCCTCTAATTGACCATCTTGCCCTTCTCTGCTTCCCTTTTCTGTTATCGATGTCACAAATTACAACATTATGCATCACATGTCCAATATCATGGGTTAATAATTTTTCTTTATGCGATCATGTTTTAAATAATTCAGAAAATTAAAAGTACAGTTACAAATAGAAATCAGGGGTGTCAATTTTATTTACAGATACACTAGGCTTTAAACCAAAAAAAGTAAGAAAAGACAAGGATGGTCACTTCATATTTGTTAAGGGAAAGACTCAACATGATGAGATGTCAATTATTAACATTTATGCACCCAAACAGAATGCTCACCAATTTATAAAGGAGAGCCTAACAGACATGAGCAATTTAATATCTTCCAGCACCATAGTAGTTGGAGATTTTAATGCACCTTTGGCAGTATTGGATAGATTTTCCAATAAGACACTAAGCAAAGAAATTTTGGACTTAAACTTCACCATACAACAATTGAATTTAACAGACATCTACAGAACATTTTATCCTAACGAAACTTAACACACACTCTTCTCATCAGCCCATGGAACATCCTCCAAAACTGATCACATCTTAGGTCATGAGTCTAATCTCAGTAAATTTAAAAGTATAGAAATTATTCCTTGTATTTTCTCAGATCATCACACAGTAAAAGTTGAAATTACCAACAAGTATCTGCATACACATACAAATTACCAACAAGTATCTGCATTCACATACAAAGACATGAAAACCAAATAACTTTATGATGAATGATAGCTGGGTCATAGATGAGATTAAGAAGGAAACAAACAAATTTTTGGAACGAAATGATAATGGAGACACCAATTATCAGAACCTGTGGGATACTGTTAAGGCAGTCCTAAGAGAGAAATTTATAGCATTGCAAGCCTTCCTCAAGAGAACAGAAAGAGAGGAAGTCAAGAACTTAATGGGACATCTTAAGCAACTGGAAATGGAAGAACAATCCAACCCCAAACCCAGCAGAAGAAAATAAATATCTAAAATTAGAGCAGAATAAAATGAAATCAAAAACAAAAGAATTATTCAAAAGATCAATGAATTGAAAAGTTGGTTTTCTGAAAAGTTAAACAAAATTGTTAACCCAAAAACAGAAAATTAAAGTTCATACTACCATCAATCAGAAATGACAAAGTCGAAATAAGAACAGACACCTCAGAAATTCAATGAACCCTTAATGAATACTACAAAAACTTTAATTGACCAATACTTGGAAGCATGCCCAACTGCCTAGACTTAATCAGAAAGAATTGGAAATGCTGAAAAGACCTGTATCAAGTACAGAAATAGAAAGAACTATATAAAATCTCCCAAAAAGGAAGAGTCTGGGATCAGATAACTTCACATCAGAATTCTACCAAACCTTTAAAGAGGAACTACTACCTATATTAGCCTTTTCCAGAACATTGAAAAAGAAGGAATACTTCCAAACACATTCTATGAAGCAAATATCACCCTGAACTCCAAACCAGGAAAAGACCCAACAAGGAAAGAAAACTATAGACCAATATCTCTAATGAATATTGATGCAAAAATATTTAATGAGATACTAGCAAACAGAATCCAGCAACACATCAAACGAATTATACATCATGACCAACTGGGTTTTATCCCAGGGTATCAAGGTTGGTTCAATATATGTAAATCTATAAATATAATACATCACGTAAACAAATTAAAAACCAAAGACCATATGATTCTCTCAATTGATGCAGAAAAAGCTTTGACAATATCCAGCATCCTTTCATGATCAGAACACTTAAGAAAGGAGGTATAGAAGGGACTTTTCTTAAACTGATAATGGAGGCCATCCACAGCAAACCCACAGTGAAAATCATATTGAAAGGAGTAAAATTGAGAACATTTCCACTCAGATCAGGAACCAGGCATGGTTGTCCATTGTGTCCACTGCTTTTTAATATTGTAATGGAAGTCTTAGCCATCGCCAAGGGGCAAGATAAAGCAATCGAGGGCATCCAAATAGGGTCAGAGGAGATCAAACTTCCACTCTTCACAGATGATATAATTTTACACCTGGAAAAACCCAGGGACTCAACCAAAAAACTCTTGGAAGTGATCAAGGAACACAGCAGCATCTCACTATACAAAGTCAATACTCACAAATCAGTAGCTTTTATATATACCAACAACAGTCAAGCCAAAATAGTCAAGGACTCTATTCCCTTTCAAGTTGTGCCAAAGAAGATGAAATTTTGGTGAATTTACCTAACAAAGGACGTGAAAGATCTCTATAAAGAGAATTATGAAACTCTGGGAAAAGAAATAGCTGAAAATGTTAACAAATGGAAAAACATACCACGCTCAGGGCTAGGAAGAATCAACACTGTTAAAATGTCCGTATTACCCAAGGCAATTTACAAATTTAATGCAATCCCTATCAAAACACCACCGTCATACTTTAAAGATCTGGAAAAAATAGTATTTTGTTTTTTATGGAATCAGAATAAAACCTCAAATAGCCAAGACATTACTCAGAAACAAAAACAATTTAGGAGGAATCATGCTACCAGACTTCAAACTATACTATAAATCTGTAGTGATCAAATCAGCATGGTATTAGCACAACAATTGAGAGGTAGATGTATGGAACAGAATTAAGAACCAAGAGATGAACCCAGACACTTACCTTCATTTGACCTTTGATAAGCCTATCAAAAATATAAATTGGGGGAACAATTCCCTATTTATTTAACAAATGGTGCTGGGAGAACTGGCTGGTGACTCATAGAAGTCTGAAACTGGACCCACACCTATCAGCATTAACAAAAATTGACTCTCACTGGATAGAATATTTCAACTTAAGACATGAAACTATAAAGATTCATGGAGAGAGTGCAGGAAAAACACTTGAAGAAATTGGACTGGGAGAATACTTTATGAGGAAGACCCACCCCCCCCGGCCCCGGGCCATTGTAGCAACACCCAAAATTAATTACACGGATCTGGTAAAACTAAAAATCGTATGCACAGCGAAGTACACAGTACGTGAAGCAAGCAGACAGCCCTCAGAATGGGAGAGGATATTTACAGGTTATGCTTCTCACAAAGGTTTTATAACCAGAATCCATAGAGAGCTCAAACTCATTATTATATTATTATTATTATTATTTTTTTTTTTTGTAGAGACAGAGTCTCACTTTATCACCCTTGGTAGAGTGCTGTTGTGTCACACAACTCACAGAAACCTGCAACTCCTGGGCCCAGGAGATTTTCTTGCCTCAGCCTCCCAGGCAGCTGTAACCACAGGTGCCCGCCACAGCACCCAGCTATTTCTTTGTTGCAGTTTGACGGGGCCCAAGTTTGAACCCACCACCCTCGGTATATGGGACCAGAGCCCCACCCACTGAGCCACAGGTGCCACCCTAGAGTTCAAACTTATTAATAATAAAAAAAACAAGTAATCCCATTTCATTGTGGGCAATAGACCTGAACAGAAACTTCTCTGAAGAAGATAGGCGCATGGCCTACAGAGACATGAAAAATGCTCAGCATCTTTAATCATCAGAGAAATGCAAATCAAAACCACTTTGAGATATCATCTAACTCCCATAGCACTGGCTCACACAACAAAAATCCCAAAACTTCAGATGTTGGCATGGGTGTGGAGAAAAGGGAACACTTCTGCACTGCTGGTGGGAGCACAAGCTAATACGTCCCTTTTGGAAAGAAATATGGAGAATACTCAGGGATCTAAAAGTAGACCTGCCATTTGATCCTGCAATTCCTCTACTAGGGTGTATATCTTAAAGACTACAAATCATTTTATAAGAAAGATACTTGCACCAGATGTTTATTTGCAGCTCAATTCATAATAGCCAAGTCATGGGAGAAGCACAAGTGCCCATCAGCCCATGAATGGATTAATAAATTGTGGTATATGTATACCATGGAATACTAAGCAGCCTTTAAAAAGATGGAGACTATACCTCTTTTACTTTTACATGGATGGAGCTGGGACATATCCTTCTTAGTAAAGTATCTGAAGAATGGAAGAAAAAATATCCCATGTACTCAGTACTGTTATGAAACCAATTTACAATCACTCACACTTTCATATGAAAAATAGATCACAACTATGGCCCAAGATGAAGGAGGGAGGAGCGAGGATGGGAAGGTATGGGGGGATCAGATGGTGGGAGTGTGAATGGTGGGATCACACCAATGGTGCATAATGCAAGGGTACATGTCGGATTTATTAGTATAGAGTATAAATATCTTAACACAATAACTAAGTAAACCAGATGAGGTATATATTAACCAGTGTGATGTAAGCATTCCCAATTCTCTATGAAATCTATTTGTGTACCCCATTAAGAAAAAAAAATGAGGTACTTTTGAAATTTATGTCAGCAATACCATGAAATATATTTGTAAAAGCTGACAGAAATTGTGTGGGAATGGGTCATGAAGACGATGAAGAGATATTCCTAAAGAAGGCTATTAAAATTATTTTTGAAAATTGAAAAAAATACAAAAATAACCAAATACAAATTATTATAATACTATATATTATAATTGCCCATGTATGTACCTTTAGTGAAGATCATTATTTTTTATATGACTTCAATTTACTGTGTCCTTTCACTTCAAACTGAAGGAGATTCTTCAGCATTTCTTGAAGAGTAAGCCTAAATGGCAGTAAACATCTCACCTTCTCTTTATTTGTGAATGTCTTAATTTCTCCCTCATTTTTAAAAGGAATTTTTTCTGAATATAGAATTTTTGATGACAGATTTATTTTTCTTTTAATAACTTTGAATATATCAGTCCAGTGCTTTTCTGTTCTCCAGAGTTTCTTATGATAAGTCAGCTAATAATTTTATCGAGGATCTTTCATTTGTAATAAGTTGCTTCTCTTTCCCTTTTCAGCTTTCAAGATACTCTCTTTGTCTTGACTTTCAACACTTTGATAATAATATGTTTCACTGTGGTCTTCTTTAGTTTATTCTATTTGGATTTCATTTCGCCTCTTGAATATATATATATATATGTACATATATATATTTCATTTCACCTCTTAAATACATATATATATATATGCATTCATAAATGTATATATATATATCTTATTTTGCCTCTTGAATACATATATATGTGTGTGTGTGTGTGTGCGTGTGTGTGTGTGTGTGTATATATATATATAGAGAGAGTCGTGTCTTTCATCAAATCTGGGAATATTTCAGCCATTATTCATCCGCTATGCTTGACATAATGTCCCCCTTCCTCTCTCTTCTCCTTATGGCATTCCCAAACTGAATATGTCAGTCTTTTTGATGGTGCCCCACAGGCCCCTTAGTCTCTGTTTACTTTTCCTTCATCTTTTCTCTTTCTTTTCCTTAGACATGGCCCTTTCCATTGTCCTATCTTCACATTTACTAAGTCATTGACTGCTAGCTTAAATAGCATTTAGAATATTTCTTTTCGATTTTTCATTTTAGTTATTGTACTTTTTAGCTCCATATTTTTAAGGTCCTTTTCATTGATATCCTCTTTATTGATATTCTTACTTTTCATACTTTTTTTCTGTATTTGTACATCCCTTGCTTTAGCGCTTTCAGCAAATCTAAAATAGTGATATTAAAGACTTTTTCCATCCTTCTTAATGGCTGCATAGTATTCCATGGTGTAGGGTTCCTCCCTTTAAAGCACATACTACCTTTGTCATTTCATCTTTATTTGTGTGATTATTCAAATGGCGACAGTTTTCTTCACTAGACCAGTAAGTTCCATGATGACAGGGCTCTTGTCTAACAATGCCCACTGTAGGATCCCCCAAGCCTGTTTACAGAGCTGATACCTAGCAGGTGCTCAATAACACATTTGTTTAATAAATAAAGCACTCTCCTTATGCTCAGCCCTCACAATACTCTTCTGTGGCAGAATTCTGCTTCAGGAAGCAGAAGTTTAGAGATGTCAAAATACTAGTGCGGGGTCACACAGCAAAGGACTTCAACCCAAGTCTCCCTGCTGTGCTCTTACCACAACTTCAAACCACTTCTGCTTAGCTAGCAGAGGATGGGGGGAGAACTGAGTCACAATTCATCTTAAGAACACAATTCAGCATCGACTATCTCTGATGTGCATTTGGAAGCTGAGGAAATAGGGGCCCATCTCTAGTACCTGGAGCACTGTGCTATGGTACCCTGCTGGAGGACCAGCTGGTAGGAGGGACAGGGGTTCAGAATGAGGATGCACCAGAGAGGGACTTTTACTTGACAGGCAAAGCCTGAGCCTAGTTCTACTGACCTCTCTATCTAGGGTGAGGCCAGCTCCTTGAAGACTAGAGTGTGGTTAAGACAAGAGGAGAAAGTCTCACTGTAATTATGGATTCATGTATTACAAAGGTTATTACTATTGACATAGGCCAATTCATTCACTCCCACCCTTGTTGTAAATCCCATTCCCTAGGCTTCCTGCTGCTCTCAGGACAAAATGGCAAAACTTTACAGCTTACAAAACCTGCTTTGATTTCCTGGGTGTTTCCCTTGACTTAAAGCTCCCCTAGTGTCCTCTCTCCTAATCGTCAACACACAGTCACTGCTGTTCATTTGTCCCGTGCCTGCCTTAAGCTCCACAAAGGGCAGACGGAGGCCTATGTTTTGCTAACCTGGTGCTTCTCAAACTTCAACTACCTAGGATTCTGTGAATCACCTAGGGACTTACTAATGATCAGATTCTGTTCTGCGACAGGCCAACAGCCATCACTTATCCTCTCCTACACTGCTCATCTTCTCACTCCTGTTTGTCTGCTACAACTACTTAGCAAACCTGAGCCATCTAAGATGCAAACAGATCAAAGCCCCCAGGCCCCAAATCTTGCTGAGATAAGTGCAGATGGCCCTGTGACAAGCACATCTGAAGACAGACCATGGGTTGGGCTTGCTGTGGGCCTGGAGGCAAGGTACTGAACCTCACAGGCAACTCAGTGATGAGAATTCTAAAACCCAAACAAAACTCACAGCATGATCTGGGGGGTAATCCCAATGCTTTGGGAGAAGCTCTGGACTGCTGTTTCATTTACTTCTCTGGAGCTGGGCTGACAGGTATTGTGCTGAGTTCAGGAGTTGGGATTTAGACTCAGAGCTGTCAGTTCTGGAGGCCGAGAAGTCAACGTGTGCTGTTTGACCTCTGCACTTTGAGCTTATTTTCACCCCCAGCCATTGCAGTCTTGAGATATACCATACTCTACCATTTATTCTCTCTCTGAACCTCACTAGGAAGTAAACTCCAGGCACCTGTAGCACAGTGGTTATAGAGCCAGCCACAAACACCAAGGCTAGTGGGTTCAAATCTGGCCTGGGCCAGTTAAACAATAATGAAAACTGCAATAAAAAATAGCTGGGCACTGTGGTGGGCACCTGTAGTCCCAGCCACTTGGAAGGCTGAGGCAAGAGAATTGCTTGAGCCCAAGAGTTTGAGGTTGCTGTGAGCTGTGATACCACAGCACACTACTGAGGGTGATATGGTAGGACTCTGTCTCAAAAAAAAAAAAAAAAAAAAAAAAAGAAGTAAACTCCAGGAGGGCAGGGACTTTTACCACTTTTGTTTCCTGCTGTATCTGTAGCACACAGCAGAGGGCTCAGCTCACAGCAGAGCTCCACTACTGTTGAATGAATGAATGCAGAGAAGGATTGTTCATAGGACTCTGGATTAAAAAAACAAAAACTTACAGTGGTTTCAAGGAATGCCTTTTACCTGGTCCAGGCATACCTGTAGGATAAGCCATGTTGTATAAATGCTCATGTTTGCTGACCAGAGGAGTACAAGCACCAGTGACCACTGGGATTCAGACATGTCCACAGCATCTGTGTCTAAGGCAGGGAGGCTCAGGGCATAGCTGCTTCTAGATCTCCTGGGGCCCTCGGTGCCCATTCTGGGTTCCAGGCTGGCTCTGATCAGTACTGTGCTAATACCAGTTGAATTAGCTTCCCTGCCTGCCTAAGACCATCTGTAGTTTCCATAACTTTTTAAAGAAGGGTGACCCAATGCCGACTCCTGCCCACATTCAACAAGGCCTGCTGTGGTCTGTCTTCTATCAGCCAAAGGTTTTCCAGAGAAACAGAATCAATAGGACATACATAGACAACAGGGGAGGAGGATTATTTATTCGGAGGAATTAGCTCATGCAACTACAGGGCTGGCAAGTGTGAAATTTATAGGGCAGGCCAGCAAGCTGGAAACTCAAGCAGTATTTCTGTTACTGTCTTGAGGCAGAATTCCTTTTTCTCTGGGACACCTCAGTTTTTGGCACTTAAGGCCCTTACCTGCTTAAAGGAGGCCCACCTCCACATTAGGGATAGAAATCGCCTTTATTTAATATGTCAACCGAGTACAGATGTTAAATGCATCTACAGAGACCTTCACAGCAACATCTACACCAAGCAAGTGTTCGATCAAACAACTGGGTGCCACAGACAAGCTGACATAGGAAAGTGACCACCACAGCCCCGCACCCTCTCTTTGTTCTTGCATCAGACTCCCTCGGCCTCTGTTCCCACTCCACTGGCTTAACCTTCTTCCCAAGCCCCAGTCCCCTCTGTGGGAGCCAGTTCTCTCTCCTTGCCTGGTTAAATCCTGCAGGTGCTCACATCTTAGCTCCAGCATCTTCCCTGATCTCACACCTATCGGTGACACTGCAGCTTCCGAAAGCTTTGGGTGTGTTTTCTTCACAGCATTTAACCCCATGGTGACAGCTTCAGTGTGGCTCTGTGATTAATGACAGCAGACCTGTCTGTCTGCATACCACAGCATTTCTGTACACTGCCTGGCAACAGTAGATGCTCAGGAAACATCATGTAAATGATGAAAACCCCAGAATTCCCCAGGAGAGCTGCGTTTGGCACCACAGAGCTGGGTAGAAGTTGTTTCAGCGCAGGAAGTCCCCCGCGACCTGGCGTTGCAGCTCAGAAGACTCAGAATCAAAAGGTTTCACTTCAGAAATGCAGATGTGGTTGTGTGGGAGAGTGCTTTGTAGGAGGCCCTTCATGAAAAGTCTGAACTCCAAAGCTGCCTGCAGCCTGCAGCCCAGACCCCCAGAGGGACCTTTTCAGGAGGCTCCCCTCTTGCCCCACAGCCTCAGAACTGCCAGAGCATTTCTAGCAGGTCACCCTTTGCATTGACCTGCATTTAAATGCTGTTTCCTTCCCAGGGCGGGCACACCAGGACACACCTGCCTCGCATGCAAATCCACACAGCTCTGCTCTGTGAGCGGGTGTCCTGCCTTCGTGCTTGGAGCTCTGCGGTACTGACGGGTGTCACACAAAGAACTCAGACCAGCTGAATGATGAAGGGGAAGGAGGGCAGCTACCTTCCTGGAGACCCCACTCTGGGCCAGGTTTTTCACCAGAGACCAGGAATGGTGTGGGGACAGCTCAGGAGTCAGGCAGCTGAGGCTCACCTCCTGGCCCCATTATCTAGTAGCTGTGTGACCTTGGGCAAGGCATTTAACTTCTCTGAGCTTGCATTTCCTTATCTGTACAATGGGGCTTTATATTAATCATCAACTTGATGTGATTATGAGGATTAAATGACAGTCTCTGTGAACAGCACTTGGGGGAGCCCTGGGCACCCTAGCATCCAGCAGATTTGGAACATATATACACATACACGTACGCAGACATCACACACACATACACATCTTTTGAAAGGTAATTTTGATCCCTTTGCCGTTCATGTTCTAGTTTTCTTCCAGAGTCATATTTCTAAAATGAGAATCAGATCATGACACTCTCCTGCTTAAAATTCTTCCTTAGTTCCTGCGTTCCTCTTGGGGTAGAGTCAGCCCTTGCCGTGGCTCACAAGAACATAACACATCCCTCCTCAAGCTCTCAGCACACATCGCCCTCTTTCTCATGCTATTTGCTCCATCTCACGGCCTTCTTGACTTCTTGAATTTAAGATCCTTCCACCATGAGATCTTCCCAGAACGTGTTCTTTTCACTCCTTTTTCTCCTTCAATTTCCTGGGAAATCCTACGCTTCTCTCTCCCTGTGTGGAAGGTCTAATTTACTGGTTAGTGTTGTTACCATGTTTCTCCCCCATTCTGAATTGCTGAGAAGAGGGACCTTGTCTGTCATGTCACTGCTGTCCTGCTAGCTCCTGTGTCACTCAGCAGCACTGGCATGAGTGAAGAGAGACGTCTCGGCTCTCTGCCTATGCCCAGGCCTCCCCACCAGGCTCTCCCATAGACGGCTGTGCCTGCCTCCGTCGTGCTGAGAAGAGTCCTCTACCAATGCCATCTGCTGAGGTCTCCTCTGGGCCAGGGCCTGTGCTTGAGTAGTAAGTACTGCTGTGCCCAGAGCTGGCACATTCTCCAAAGATGGGATCGACCACTCCAGCTGGCTGGGGGTACAATTCTGCCTTTCTCCCTGGGCCAAGGAAAGGCAAGGATGTGGTCAGTGCTGGGTAGTTGTTCTAGTAAGTGCTCTGGGGAGCCTGTTCAGCATGGGAGCATGGAAGGCAGCAGCTGGCTTTCCTAGAGCAGGCTCAGCTATCAGGATGGACCCAGCCAGAACCACTGGCAGGTACCTCTAACAATGTGGCAGTGGCCTGGGTTTGCCTGCTCCCTGCTTAAATGCAGATGTCAGTTTTTAAGAGGACCCCACAAGCCAGGTCACTGGGCCACTTGAGGGTTTTAGTGGTCAGCCCTTAAGGTCAGACATAGCCAGGCTTAAGTCCGTGCTCTGCTGCTTATTGGCAGTGTGATCTTAAACAAATTATTCAGTTGTCCTGAACCTCAGTTACCTTATCTGCAAAGTGGGGATGATGAAACTTTCCCTGAAGAATTGTTAGCAGGAGTAAATGAGAGTACCTGTAAGAAAAAAACCCCAGCACAGCCCCGGCACACAGCAAATGCTCTGTAGAAATGGTGGCAGAGGTGGTTTGCAGCACAGGCAAATCTGGCTTTTTAAAAGACCAGGGTGGGCAGAATTTCCTGATTCGTCCCCTCCCGGGGCACACAATGCCTGTGCCACTCCCTGGGCTTGTCACCTGCTGCACTGCTCTGCCCTTTCTCCCAAGTATGTGTCCACTGCCTACAGACGAGAATGCTCTAGGAAGCTGCTTTCTGGATTCCAGACTCTCATCCTCTAAGCCTGTCATCTCCAACCCCTGGTACCAGTCCATGGCTTGTTAGGAACCACAGGGCAGAGGTGAGCAGCAAGCAAACGAAGCTTCACGTGTATTTAGAGCTGATCCCCACAGTTCACGTCACCACCTGCGCTGTCTCCTATCAGATAAACAGCAGCATTAGATGGTCAGAGAAGTGCAGACCCTGCTGTAACTGCCCGTGCTGGGTTTACAGTTGTACGCTCCTTATGAGAATCTAATGCCTAGTGATCTGAGGTAGAAACGTAATACCCTCGAATCATTCCTAAATCAACCTCCCCTGCCCCTCAGTTTGTGGAAAAATTTTCTTCCACGAAACTCGTCCCTTGTGCCAAAAAGGCTGCTCAGAGTCCTTGGAATTAACAGGGCCAGGCCAGGTCCCTCCCTCTTCTTCAACCAGAGCCCTTGTGTCATGACCTCTTGGCAAACTTATTCTTCCAGAGTGGCAGCTCAGCCCTGTGCCCTCTTGCTTCCTGGCCAAGCCCTGTCCCTTGCTTGTCTCGTGTCAGCATTGTGGGTGCGTTCACATGTACACAGATGTGCACACTGCCAGCCTGCCTTCCACTGTGGTCCCAGACCTCACAAGCTAATCCAAATCCTTCCTTCCAATAATTGTGCCTGGGGGAGAGATGCCATCCTTCCTTCCTCCTCTCATGGGATAGTAGTTGTAGGACAATAACAGACCATGTTCATGGTCCTCAGACCAAGTTCAGTGTCAGACACTCTAAGCAGGGCTGGACTATGGGGGAACACTGTTCACTGGTATTAGATTTGGATTCCAGCCCTTATGAAGATGTGGGCTTACAGAGTTTGTTTCCTGAGCCAGGAGGACCTGATGTTTATAAACATTCCCATAAGTGAAAGCAAACACATTTTTTAGGCTTATGTTCTTCTGTAATATTGAGGTCAGCTTGGATCGAAAAAGATAGTCCCACAATAACAATTGTACTTTTTTTTTTTTTTTGCAGTCTTTGGCTGGGGCTGGGTTTGAACCTGCCACCTCTGGCATATGGGGCTGGCACCCCACTCCATTGAGCCATGGGCGCTGCCCCAAATAATCGTACTTTTTGAACGTGGCGAGGTCCTGCCTCTGCAGTGAGCATTTGCTTCGGTAACTCTGGGGGCTGAGATGTTTCACACCTGCTCCTTTCCCGGTTTCCATAGGATTTCATACACCGGTCTTTTAAATCAGGAACTTAATGCTGACTTACAGCATTACACAGCATCCCTGTGTTCCTGACCTGCCAGAGTTGTTCTCAAAGTGTCATCCATGGATGCCTGGGGTGGGGGGGTCTCCAAAACCTTTTCAGGGGTCTATGAGGCCAAAACTAGTTTTGCGGTAAGATTAAAATATTATTTTCCTTTTCAAGGTGTTGACATTTGCATTGATGGAACAAAATTAGTGGTGGATAAAACTGCTAGCACCTCAGCATGAATTAGGACACTGGAACCAAATGATACCAGCGTCACTATAGTCTCCATCTTTGTGTACTTACAGATTAAAAACCAATTTTGCTTAGGAACGTCCTTGATGAAGAAGTCCAAATTATTATTTGTATTAGCTGTCAAGTCTTGAGTGCACATTTCTTTAACGTTCTGTGTGATGAAATGGGAAGTGTGCGTGCGTGAAAAGCTTCTGCAGCATACGATGTACACTGGTGAGGAGGAGAAGCACCTGTGGGCATCAGTCTCTGCGTCAGGTTCTATAGGTTTGTCCCTAAGTGGAATCTGTATGCAAGTTAGAACAGATACATTTACCTATTACCTGTAATAGCCTCCTTTCGTAAGTGTGAGTAGTACTTAAGTCAGGTGTTTGTAACTTGTGGACTGCCTGCAGTTGAGTTGCAAGCTGAACTAGCCACTTTTAAAATTTTTCATAAAATACTATTTTTACTCAAAAGTATGGGCAAACTGGTTATTCAGACATGGGTACTTAGTAGAGAATTTCTTTCCCTCCTTCCTTCTCACCCACTCCTTCCCTCCCTCCTGCCTTCTTCTTTTCTTTTTTAGAGATAGGGTCTCACTTGGTTGCCAATGCAGGAGCATAGTGGTATAATCATGGTTCATTGCAGCTTCAAGCTCCTGAGCACCAGTGATCTTCCCACCTTGGCCTCCCCAGGTTCTTGAAAATGAGCAAAGTAAGTCTGTCACTTCGAGAAAAGCAACTGACAGTATCTCCCAGTGGTAAAATTTTGACTTCCAAATAAAAATTACAATTTTGGAAAACCTGTATGTACCACATTGAGCTTGAGACCATCCCCTACTTAAAGACTTTTCTGATGATATTGGTGATAATATTAAAGGAGGTGGTTTTTTTTTTTTTTTTTTTTTTTTTATAGACAGAGTCTTACTTTGTCACCCTTGGTAGAGGCATCACAGCTTACAGCAACCTCCAGCTCTTGGGCTTAGGCGATTCTCTTGCCTCAGCCTCCTGAGTAGCTGGGACTACAGGCATCCATCACAACACCTGGCTATTTTTTTGTTGCAGTTTGGCCGAGGCCGGGCTTGACTCACCACCCTTGGTATGTGGGGCCGGCACCCTACTCACTGAGCCACAGGCACTGCCCCCCTAAAGGAGGTCTTTTTAAAATATATGTTATAATGAAATATGTCCACATTTGAAAAATCTGCATAACTCAGTGAACCAGTACTTTCCTAAAGACAAATGCATGATGTTATAAGACCCTGCATGAGGAAAAGTTCCATTCAAAGTGTAAGATAGCCTTTGAGTTTTTCAACGTCTGTAGAGTGTATTTTAACATAACAGAAGATGGTATGGGTGTAGTTTCTGCCCAAGTCTTGGCTTTAAGAAATTACCACTTGGCCAAGTATTCTGACTCAGGCCTATAATTCTAGCACTCTGGGAGGCTGAGGTGAGAGGATTGCTTGAGCTCAGGAGTCTGAGACCAGCCTAAGCAAGAGTGAGGCCCCTTCACCACTAAAAGTAGAAAAATTAGCGAGGTGTCATGGTGGGCACCTATAGTCCCAGCTACTTGGGAGGCTGAGGCAGGAGGATCATAAGCTAGGACACCATGGCACTCTAGCTCAGGCAGCAGAATGAGACTCTGTCTCAAAAAAAGAAATTAGCACTTGTTGAGCTTTGGTGCATTCCATGTATTAAAGAATATCCATAATTATCTGAAAGGCTGTGCAAAGTCTCCTTCCTTTTCCATCCACACATCTGTATGAAGCCATATTTTCTTTTTATATGTCACCCAAAGCAACATATCACAGCGGAGAGAATGGTGATGCAGATATGAAAATCTAGCTGTTGTCTATGAAGCTAGACATTACATAGGTTTGCAATAATATAGAACAATGCCAGTCTTCTCAATTACGTCTGATGTGGTTGGTTTGTCCTAAAAAATATACTTTTAAACTAAACATGTAATGGGTATATAATTGTGATTTTTAAATGGAATACTGAATGCCTATTTCAAAAATTTCTCAGTGTTAGTTTACGTCAATAGATACAATTCACATAAACACAAGTTCTTGGATTCTGAGATGGCTTGATAGGCAAAAAGGAGTCTGGAGACCCAAAAGGTTGAGAACGTCTGGTGTAATGGGCATGACTATAAGATTTGTGGCCAAACCTGTTTTCTAATCCTGAGTGGGCTCCTTACCAATGATGAGATTTGGGCAAGTGATTTTTTTACTTCTCTGAAAGTTCCTTCTCCCTTAAAGAAGGCAACTGGGGGCTCGGCACCTGTGGCTCAAGTGGCTAAGACACCAGCCACATATACCTAAGGTGGCGGGTTTGAATCCAGCCTGGGCCCGCCAAACAACAATGGTGGCTGCAACCAAAAAATAGCCGGTTGTTGTAGCGGGCACCTATGGTCTCAGCTACTTGGGAGTCTGAGGCAGGAGACTTGCTTGAGCCCAGGAGTTGGAGGTTGCTGTGAGCTGTGATGCCAGCACACCCTACCCAGGGGGACAGCTTGAGGGTCTGTCTCAAAAAAAAAAAAAAAAAAGGCAACCGGTACCATAGTCCTACATCAATAAGAACTTGCAAGAATGGAAAGGGTGAATGAGAGCTCAGTTTGGCCTCACTCACCCAAGAAGATAAAAGCTAAATGAGACAGACAGAGAAGAGCTAAAGAGGGTTTGCAGAGGGCTGACAAGGAAGATGCCCTCCTGCTTGGATGGTACTGCAGGGGCCCTGAGTGCTTGCAATGGACTCCCAGACCTTGCCCTTTGGAGAAATGCTGGGCAACTTTGTTTTTGCTTCTTCTCAGTAAATTAAACTTAATTTGGTTTTGTAAACTGGCAGCTGTGCCTGAGATAACTAACGATGCCTGAGGGACCTGGAAAGCTAACATCGGAAGCCCTGGATCTGGGCTTAGCCAATGTCTCTGAACCAAAGGCTTCAAGCCACACTCTATGTCTGCCAGTTTTCACTTTCTCCAACACTCATTTTCCTGTTTCCACATCTCAGGGACCCTCCCCTGACCTGCCCAGGAGATGGTTCAGGGACAGAAGTGAAGGCTGCTTTCCTTGGTACCCACTGGAAGCCATGCCTGGCCGGGGAAAAGCTAGCATTGCCAAAGCAGAAAAGCAAGCCTCCTCCCAAAGCGCTGAAGTTTACTTTGTGACTGCATCTAATTATCTTTGTTATTCCAGTTTTTGTTTCATGATGTTTGCGGAAAAGCATCCATGGGTTGTTTTCACAGCATTTTTATCCTTTGACATGTGTCACTTAGCACTTAATTTGCCAGGAAAGAGCATGTACCTGGGTCATTTTCTGCAGCCCCTGTCCCATGGCATGGCACGGTATGGCCTAAGGAAAAGGTGTGAAGCTCACTGCACGAGGTGCCACTTGCTCCCACAGATCTGCAAAGCACAGCCCCAGTCCAAACCCAGGGCTGCCGTGGATTTACAGTGACTGTCAGGACCTCCCTTCCTTTTCTTGGGCTGTCAGTCCTGGTGTCAGTCTCTTTGAGCACTGGGGATGCCAGGAGCCTTCATACACACTCAAGATCTACTTGCAAGTCTCAGAAACTGGCAGCCAGGTCCTACCCCAAGAGGTACTGGAGGGGAGGTCAAAGAAACTCTCTCTGGAGGAGCCTGGGTCTCATTCTGTCACTTGGGTCAGAGGTGCACTTAGTTTCATTGCTTTTTGCTTTATTATTATTCTTTAGTTGCTTGTAGATTTTATGTGTTTTTACAAATTGAAGATGAGCCCTGCAGGGAGCAGTCTGTTGGTGCCATTTTCCCAACAGCGTGGCTCACTTCATGGCTCTGTGTCACATTTTGGTAATTCCCCCAATATCTCAAACTTCCTCACTATTACTATTCCTGTTACGGTGATTTGTGATCAGCAATCTTTGATTTTACTACTCTAATTGTCTGGGGGCATGGAAACTGTGTCCATACAGACAGCGAACATAATAAATGTGTGTGTTCTGACTGCTCCACCAACCGGCTATTTTCCCGTTTCTCTCCCTTTCCTGGGGCCTTCCTATGCCCTGAGATACCACAATATTGAAATTAGCTCAATTAATAGTCCTACGATGGCCTCTACCTGTTCAAGTGAAGAAAAGAGTTCAATAGATCTCACTTAATAGCTAGAAATGACTAAGCTTAGTGAGGAAGGCATGTCAAAAGCCAAGAGAGGCTGAAAGGTAGGCCTCTGGCAGCACACAGTTAACTAAGTTGTGAAGGCAAAGAAAAAGTTGTGGAAGAAAATTTAAAGTCCTTACTTTGGGAAGCTGAGGCGGGTGGATCACCTGAGCTCAGGAGTTTGAGACCAGCCTGAGCAAGATCAAGATCAAGACTCTGTCTCTAAAAAAAATAGCTGAGCATTGTGGCAGGTGCCTGTAGCACCAGCTACTAGGGAGCTGAGGCAAGAGGATTGCTTGAGCCCATAAGTTTGAGCTTGCTGTGAACTATGATGCCATAGCACTCCACTGAGGGTGACAAAATGAGACTCTGTCTCAAGAAAACAAAATTAAAGTCCTTCTCCAGTGAACATGTGAGTGATAGGAAAGCAAAACAGTCTTATCGCTCATATGGAGAAAGTTTTAGTGATCTGGGTAGAAGATCAAACTAGCCACATTCCCTTAAGCCAAAGCCTAATTTATACCAAGGTCCCAACTCTCTTCCCTTCTATGAAGGCTGAGAGAGATGAGGAAGCTGTAGGAGAAAAGTTAGAAGAGGTTGATTCATGAGGTTTAAGAAAAGTCATCTCCATCAAAGTGAAAGGTGAACCAAGTGCTGATGTAGAAGCTGCAGCAAGTTAGAAGATCTAGCTAAGAAAACTGATGAACGGGGCGGCACCTGTGGCTCAGTGAGTAGGGCGCTGGCCCTATATACTGAGAGTGGCGGGTTTGAACCAGACATTGGCCAAACTTCAACAAAAAAATAGCTGGACATTGTGGCAGGCACCTGTAATCCCAGCGACTCAGGAGGCTGAGGCAAGAGAATCGCCAAAGCCCAAGAGATGGAGGTTGCTGTGAGCTGTGATGCTACAGCACTCTACAAAGGGTGACAAAGTGAGACTCTGTCTCTTAAAAAAAATAAAAACAAACAAAAAAACCCCAGAAAATAAAAAAACTGATGAACAACAGATTGTTTTTGGAGAGGTAACAGCCTTAGACGAGAAGATTCCATCTATAACTATCATAGCTAGAGAGGAAGTCAATGCCTGGCTTTCACGCCTCTCAGGACAGGCTGACTCTCTTGTTAAGGGCAATGTAGCTGGTGACTTGTAGTTGACCAGTGCCCATCTACCATTCTGAGAATCCTAGGACCCTAAGGAGTTATGCTAAATCTGCTGTGCCTATGCTCTACAAAAGGAACAACAAAGTGTGGATGACAGTGCATTTTTTTTTTTTTTACAGTATGGTTTACTAAATATTTTAATCCTATTTTTGGACCTGTGGCTCAGAAAATGAGATTCCTTTCAAAATATTACTATTTATTAACAACGCGGCTGGTCACCCAAGAGAGCGCTGTTGGAGATATCCAAGGAGGGGAGTGTTGTTGTCATGCCTGTTAATGCAATATCCATCTGACAGCCTGTGGATGAAGGACTAATTTCAACTCTCAAATTTTATTATTTAAGAAATACATTTTGAAAGGCTATTGCTGTCATAGAGAGTGAGTCCTCTGATGGATCTGGGCAAAGTAAAACAAAAACCTTCTGGAAAGGATTCACTGTTTTAGATGCCATTAAGAATAAGCACGATCCATGAGAGGAGGCCAAAATATCGGCATGACAATCGGATGAAGCTAATTCCAACCCTCGTGGATGACTATGAGGGGTTTAAGACTTCATTAGGTGAAGTAACTGCAGATATAGTAGAAATAGCAAGAGACTTAGAAGTGGGGTCTGAAGATGTGACCTAATTGCTGCGATCTCACGGTGAAACCTGAATGGATGAAGAGTTGCTTCTCTTGGATGAGCAAAGAGATGGGCTCTCCTCCTGGTAAAGGTGCTGTGAACATTGCTGACACGACAACGAAGCATTTAGAATATTGCATAAACTTAGTTAATAAAGCACCAGTGGGGTTTAAGGGGACTGACTCCAGTTGAAAAACATTCTGCTATGGGAAAAGTGCTATCAAACAGCATCGCGTGCTACAGAGGACTCTCCCGTGAAAGGGAGAGTTGATCAGTGTACTATATATCATTGTCACCACCCACACCTTTGCCAACCACCATCCCAATCAGTCCTCAGGCATTGACATTGAGGCAAGAACCTCCCCCAGCAAAAAATGTTTCAACTTGCTGAAGGCTCAGATGCTCATTAGCATTTTTAGCAATAAAGTATTTTTTTTTTTTAGACAGAGTCTTACTATGTTGCCCTCCGTAGAGTGCTGTGGCATCACAGTTCATAGCAACCTCAAACTCTTAGGCTTGAGTGATTCTCTTGCCTCTGCCTCCCAGGTAGCTGCCCACCACAATGCCTGGCTATTTTTTTCTTGCAGTTGTTTAGCTGATCTGGGCCAGGTTTGAACCTGCCACCCTCAGTGTATGTGGCTGGTGCTGTAACCACTGTGCTACAGGTGCCAAGTCATTTTTTTTTTTTTTGAGACAGAGTTTCAAGCCCTCACCCTGGGTAGTAGGGTGCCGTGGCATCACAGCTCACAGCAACCTTAAACTCCTGGGCTCCAGTGATTCTCTTGCCTCAGCCTCCCAAGCAGCTGGGACTACAGGCACCGCCACAATGCCTGGCCATTTTTTTTTTTTTTTGGTTGTAGTTGTCATTGTTGTTCGGCAGGCGTGGGTTAGATTCGAACCCGTCAGCTCCAGTGTATGTGGCTGGGGACCTAGCCACTTGAGCTACAGATGCCGAGTCAGCAATAAAGTATTTTTAAATTAAAGTATGCATATTGGTGTTTTTGGACATGACGCTATTGCACACTTAATAGACCACAGTACAGTGCAAACATACTTTTATACCCACTGGGAAATAAAAAAATTCATGTGAGTTGCTTTATTACAGTACTCACTTTATGGTCTGGAACTGAACTCACAACTCTAAGGTGGGCCTGTAGCTGTTAAGCTGGCCCAGAGGAGGGGGTGTGCTGGGGCCTGGGAGACAGTGTCTAAGCATAAGCTCGGGACCATGTGAGTGGCGTGTGTCAGTGTGCATTATGGCTCTGACGTGGCTGGTGTGGCACCTTCTGTGGAGTCCTCCTCTCTCCCTTATCATTTGCTCCTCAGGCTTCAGATCGAGCCCCAGGGCCATTTCCCCAGAGCAGCTCTCTCCCAGCATCCCGTCCAAGTCAAACATCTCACTTTAGCATGTCCACGCGACCTTGTACCTCTTTTTCACAGTTGTCACTTCACATGGGCATTGGAGATGACTGAGCCAACGTCTCCCTTCCCCCAATAAACTGGAAGCCCCGTGAGTGCAGGGGTCACACTTGCTCTGCTTACCATTGTCTCTCCAGCGTTAGTAGGGAGTGTGACCCATGAGGGACCTGGTCAATGTGTGCGGGGTAAATGACAAAGGGACGAAGGAATGTAGGTCTGCACAGGGCTTGTGTTGGCTGTGAGTGTGCGGTGCCCTGCAGGCCCTGTCTGCATCACTCCTGGTACGTTCCAGAGAGAGCCCCTGGTTATGGGACCGTGTTTCCTTCACCTGTTTGAGCTTTCCAGGGGACAGAAAATGCTTTTACAATAAATCTGCACTCTTGCTGGAGTCAGAATAAGAGGTTCTGAGGAACCCAGGAAAGTAGTGTTCAGAACAGAGGATTTGGGGGTGCTACAGAAAGTGAGTCAATAACCCTCTCTAGGGAGAATAGGGTCAGTGCTCCTCCCTGCCAGGCAGAGGCATTGGGAGCTGCTCTTCTTGTTCCCTTGTCAAAGCCCAGCTGTCCTCTTGAAGGCTCTCTGGGCCCTGTGCTGGGCTCCACTGCAGTGGGGTGTCCCCAGGGCAGTACTGCCTGCGGTGCTTAGTGAAGTGCGGAGGCTGCTGGTTGTGGTGTGATTGTAGGGAGCCCGGGGACAGGGTACTCACAGCTCGGTCACGTCCTTGGGCATGCCTTTGGGGAGGGCACGCAGCCCCTTGTTGCTGCATCGCACCACTGTGTCCACACAGGTGCACTGGTCCGGGCAGCGCGGGCTCAGCTGGCAGCTGCTCTCATCGTTGCCTGTGGAGAGCCCCAGAGAGGGTGAGCGTGGTGGAGGGAGACCCCATGAGGGGTAGCAGGTAGCCCCAGTGCGTGCTCTCAGCAGAGGCCTGCTCTCCCTGCCCCTGCCTTGGGCCAGAACAGGGAATACAGTCCCTGCTGGTCTCACTCCGATTGGAGGGGAAGGATACATGTCTGGGCTTGTTCCCTGCCTTTGACCACTTTTGACAAGAAATGCGGACTGCAGTGGGGGGCTAACAAAGACTCAGTTAACCAGAATAATATACAGGATAGAGATCACTGTTAACTGGAGCAGGAATAAGCAAAAATGACCAAAGGCAAGGTCAGGAGTGGGAGCAGAGCCCCGTCTTTTCCTTTTTGTTTCTCCTGTCCTTCTCCCCTCCCACCACGACACAGTCTCTCTGGGGGTGTGTTTCCAGATCCCATTATGTCTTAATCTTGGTTAATCTGCAAACCAGTTAACCCATCCCTTGATAATCCAAAATTGATCAAGAAAAGAATGTGCTGACTTGAATTTATGTAAATAAATATGCCCTCTGGGATCCTGAGACCAACACCTCCAATCTCCTTATGTTCATGCCCACTAGCCAATGATAGGATTTTTTTTGAAGTATGTTTCCCATGAGTACATCATGATACAGACAGGAAGACTGAGGCCAGGGCTCCCACGTACAGTTGTATAGGTTGTGCACTGCACAAGGATGCCATGGTCTCTAAAGGGCATCACTTTTACTGTGAACATATTTGGTACAACAGTGTTGTAGTTAGCAGTGTCTTGTAATGAGCAAGTGTCTTGTGTTAATGAACTTAGTATATTATGATAGATTTCTGACTGATATAAATAAATGACTTCAGAAAGGGGCAGCTTTTAACAGCTTGCATGAAAGAGTCCTGTAGGCTGGCATCAGATCTGCAGGGCCCTTCGGAGCTCCAGATGCATGCCCGAGGCAGAGTGGAATCAGATCTCAGAGAGTTCTGTGCTGCAGTGACCACCTGCACCTCTCCTTTCCGGTATTTTCTCTGCCTTCCCAGGGACCATCATCCCCACTCTCCCCCCCCCAAACCCTGGGCCTTCTCACCATCACAGGTGAAGTCCTGGATGGCCACATCTTGGATGGGAATCTCCTTGAGGAAAAACGGTTTCTGGCACCTAGGGTTCCCGCTGACGATGCGCCTCTTCCTCAGCCACTTGCCCAGCCAGGCCAGGTGGCAGTTGCAGTTGAAGGGGTTGGACAGGAGGTTTCTGGAAGGAGAGAAGGGCCTCTCTGAGTAGTCAGCCTCTACCTGTCTCTTGTGGGGGTGGCCCTGAGGTCTGCTTCTGCAACCCTAGGGACCAGCTTGTCCCAGTGGGGAGGCGGTAGGTAAGGAATGCAGAGCCTTCTCCTGATGTTGTCTCTGAAAGGGTCTCGCTCCAGACCTCCACTGCTGCTGATGGACACGGTCGTGGCCACTTGCCATGCCCTTCCCTATTCACAGAGTTCCAGTGGAGTGAACTATCTTCAGTTTCTTAGCCGAGGTCTACACTGACAGCCTTGACACAGGAAACAGGTCTCTGTACACTTGGCCCTGCTGGCCCCTCATTCTTCACTGACCCCTCCTCAAAGAGGCCTTCCCTGAATTCCCATCCCATCTTCTCCCTCATTCTCCTTCATTTCTTCCCCAGCACCTATAAGTGTGTAATGATTTGTTTTTGTTTAATATTTCGCCTCACACCTTGGACTCTCAGTTCCACAAGGGTAGGCCCAGGTCTGACTGCCTCTGTGTATCCAGAAACGAGCATCACATCATCACAGGCACTTTACACACATCTGCGGAATCCAGTGATTGGGCTGACGGAGGATGAGGGGATGACAGCAACTGTCAGTCACCTCCAGAGTGTTTACTGCAGGCCCGGGACCATGCTCGACACTTTATAAATCCATTATCTCCCACACTGTGGTCACAATAACCCTATGAAGGAGGTAACATTATCCTTGTTTCACGAACGAGGAAAGCAAAGCTTAGGGAGGGTTATTTAGGAGGGTGGGCAGCCCTTGAGTGGCTGTGGCTTGACTCAACAATTAAGAGCTTGGGAATCAGCTGCTTTGGGGTTTGAAACTTGGCTCTGACACTCAGTAGCAGGGTGAAGTTGGGTTACTTACCCCACGTTTTAGGGCTGGTTCCCTTAACGCTTTGTGACTCTGCCCCTCTCTGTAAATTATATATCTTTAGCTTTCTAGTGTGGAGGCTAAAAACAGGCTGAAATGAACCAATGCATTGGTCTTAACTCCTAACCCACTGTCCCTTCCTGCTGATGTCACTTATTCATTCCATTTAATCATTTATTCCGTAATTTTATGCTGGGTGACTTCTTACACTCCTGGCACAGATCTAAGCATTGAAGTCACAGAAGTGAACAAAATAGCTGTATGTCCGTTTTTCTGGAACTTATACAATGGGAGGCATATGGAGATGGTTAGCACTATGTGAAAATTAGGAGGGCAGAGATAGGAGGGTAGTGGTGATGGCAGAGGATGGCACAGGGGCGAGGTGGGCCCCATTTGAGCAGGGGGGAGGGAGGCCAAGAGGGGGGCTCTGCTAGACAGCGCAAAGTTCCAACACAGGAGGGGCTGGGAGTGTGGGAAGACAGGGAGGTGGGCTGTGGAGCTGCAGTGGAGGGAGGGGACGGGCAGGTCAAGAGGGGCCAGATAACATGGGGCCTCTGGGCCTTTCTTTGACTTTGGCTTTTATTCCGAGCACAAAAGGCACATGGCAGAATGACAGCAGGTAGCAATGGGGGATGCACAACGGCCTTTTCTGTCTGTCTTCAAAGGGTCATTGGGGAAGGGAAGACATGGGACAATGAGGCAGCAACTGAGGATAACAGAGCCACCCGGAGATGACTTGGAGCAGCTGCAAAATTCACGTGTTGAGTACTTGCTCTATCTCAGGCCCTTGCTGCCTGCTTGACAGTGTTACTGGATTCAATCCTCCTGACAATCTTAGCAGGTAGATTACGCAGAAGCCAAAACAGAAGCACAAAGAAACGAAGGAACTTTTCCAAGATCACACAGCTAACAAAAGGTACAGCCACAATTTGAACCTAGCCAATCTGGCTCTGGAGTCTTCACCATTGTTCCATACAGCTTTCCTTACCAAGACGTGAAGTACCTGAGAGCAGCACTCACTTAAGTGCCCAGAAATACAGTTAAATCTGGTTCTGATACCCACTGGTGACATCTTTTTTAAAACCCCTGTCTACATCACCATTATTAAGACCATTATAAGATATTAAGACCCAGATGGGCCACAGCAGTCCTGTAGCCTGGCCTGGCTTCCCCTCCAGCTTGCCTTACACCAGACACTCTCTCCTTCAGTGCTATGACCATGCTGGACTGTGCTCAGTCCCACATATGCTATGCTCCAACCCACCACAAGGCCTTTGCATATGCTCTTCCCAATTTCTTCAACAAGCAAACTCCTACTTACCTTCTACACTGTGTCTCCAGTGTTTCTCACCAAAGCCTGTGTTGGGGTTTCTAGTCACTTCCCTATGCTATGAGCCCCAAGAAGGAGGGGCTCTGTGTAGAGCACTTAGATGATGCCTGGCATGTACAGGGATCCCAACAAATGTTTATTAAGCAGATAGATGTCCTTGTCCAAAGATTGCAGGGAGCTGGGAGGGGAGAGGTCTGTAGAGGAGGACTCCAGAGCAAGTGGGCAGTGGACCTGGGAGAACTTACATGGTAGACAGGGACACAAGCGTGGTGAAGGCTCCAGGGGTGATAGTGGTGATCCGATTGTCATAGAGAGACAGTAGCCTGACTGAACTCAGGCCAGCAAAGGTGTCGTTGCTCACACAGCTGATCAAGTTACTCCTCAGCATCCTATAGGGGATGGGGGGGAGACGAGGGAGCAGAGACATTACCCTTTCCTTCCCCAAATGGTGCTAGTGGGGTGTGTGTGTACGTGGTGGTGGTGGGGGATACATTTGCCAACTCCAAGTTGCTCAGCCTTGTTCTGTGGTAGCAGGGAGAATGAAGCAGTGGCTGTGGACATGAGTGTGTGTGTGTGTGTGCGCGTTCTTGTACATCTATGCTTTCTGTGCATGGGTTTCTGCACATGCTGCACATGCCACGTTTAGAAACGTGTGTACGTCTGCGTGGGCCAATGTGACTGTGTGCCTCCTTCAGCACGTTCCTGCAGAATCTATATATATGACATACGTTATATATATAATGCTGCGGTCCCCTGTCCCAGGGCATGGACAAGTACTGGTCTGTGGCCCATGACGAACAGGGCCCCACAAGAGAGGAGAGCAGCTGGTGAGGGAATGAAGCAGCGTCTGCATTTACAGCTGCTCCTGTTCACTCGCATCACCACCTGAGATCTTCCTCCTGTCAGGTAAGCTATGGCATTAAATTCTCACAGGATCGTGAACCCTGCTATAGACAGTGCATGTGAGTGATCTAAGTCCCATGTGCTTTTTATGGGAATCTGGTACCTGATGATCTGAGCTGGAGATGTAATGCACTTGAACCATCCCCAAACGCTCTTCCCACCCTGTGTCCGTGGGAAAGTTGTCTTCCCTGGTTCCTGTGAACCTGGTTCCTGGTGTGACCATCGACACGCACAGTAGAGTGAGTGAGGGTTGTGTGTGCCTGTGTTGGGAGGTGCTTGGCATGCTAAGTTCTTTCCCTTCTAGGGCTGGGAAGTGTCTGATGTCTGGCTCCAGGAGGAAAGGGATTCAGCAGACTGAGACAGCGCCTGGGTCCTACTAGCCTTTGCAGTCCCCTTCTGATTCCCCAGCCCCCACCTCCACCTCCCTCTGGGCCTGGGCCCTAGTCTCACTCGGGTACTCACAGGGTTTTGAGGCCACTGAGGCCACGGAACATGCGCCCGTGCATGGTCTCCAGCTGGTTCCCCGTCAGCATCAGCTCCTGCACACTGGCCGCTCCGTCAAAGGCACCCTCTCGCACTTCCTTGATCTTATTGTTACTCAGGTTTCTAGAGGGAAGGAGAAGAGTGGGGGAGAATCAAGGAGAGCAGAGGGTCAGTGTGCAGACAGGGAGCCACCAGCTCCGCGGCAGCTGGGACACTCAGGGGCCCTGTACTCCAGATGTTTGTGGGGGAAGTTCTGTCTTGGGCTCTGTGACATTTGGTCTTTAGCCAAATGTGCCCAGGGAATAGGGACCCTCGTCCTGCACAGGGGTTGCTGCCTTTGCAAAATGGACCGCATGGTCAAAGAGAGTGGATATAGAAAATTTTGTATACGTACACAATGGAACACTATTAAGCCATGAAAATGAATGAAATCCTGTCATTTACGGCAACATGAATGGAAGCAGAGGTCATGATGTTAAGTAAAACAAGCCAGGCACAGAAAGACGACTGTCACATGTTCCTGCTCACATAGGGAGCTCAAAATGTGGCTCTCATGAAGTGAAGAGTAGAGGGATAATTAGCAGAGGCCAGGAAGGGTGAAGGGGTGAGGAGACCCTGGTCATGGGTACAAACATACAATCTGATGGAAGCATAAGGTCTAGCACTCTGTAACCCAGCAGCATGACTGCAGTCGACATATTGTGCATTTCAAAATAGCTAGAAGAGGAGATTCAATTCTCAACACAAAGAAATAGTAAAGGCTTGAGGTCGTGGGTGTCCTAAATACCCTATTATGCCCTGTACATGCATCAGAATATCACATGCACCCCATAAATATGGACAATTATTATGTATCAACAAAAAATAAATAGACTGGATGAGATCTGAAGTTTTTTTCTGTGTAATTGTCTTTTCACTGCCCTTGGGGACTGGTAGATTTAAAATAAGGATTCTCAAATTTATTTTCTCTATTTAATAGATATTGTCATTAAGCAGTGATTCCCAAGAAAAACTTAATGTGTGCTCCCCGTGCCTTGGAGCAGGACATGTGTGGAACACTTAGCTCTTTGATGAGCTGAGAATCTCTAATCTAAGGATAAATGGATGCTTTCTAGTTACTACTTGTTGAATGATTCCTATGTACTAGGTATCCTGTGAGAGATCTGACAAACATAATCACATGAAACCCTCAAAAGAGCAGCCAGATATTACTACGGTCCCATTTTATGGATGAGAGGACTGAGGTTCGAAGGGATTAAGGAACTTATCTATAGCCCAAGCTGAGAAAAATGGGATTTTAAGCCAGGTTTTCTGGCACATTAAAAAGTGCCCCACTGCCTTGGTGCCCATAGCTCAGTGAGGAGGGCGCCAGCCACATACACTGAGGCTGGTGGGTTTGAGCCTGGCCTGGGCCTGCTAAACAACAGTGAAAACTGCAACCAAAAAAAAAAAAAAATAGCTGGGTATTGGCAGGCACCTGTAGTCCTAGCTACTTGGGAGGCTGAGGCAAAAGAATTGCTTAAGCCCAAGAGTTGGAGGTTGCTGTGAGTTGCAATGCCACGGCACTTTACTGAGGGTGACATAGCGAGACTGTTTCAAAATAAATAAATAAATAAATAAAGAAGTGCCCCACTGAATCTATTTTTTTTTTTTTTTTGAGACAGAGTCTCATTCTGGCCCTCGTCAGGGCCCTGATCTCCTCTCCTTCCCATCCTGCCAACTAGTAACTAGAACTGGGATCATAGCTCACAGCAACCTCAAACTCTTGGGCTCAAGCAATCCTCCTGCCTCAGCCTCCTGAGCAGCTATGACTAGAGGTACCCACTATAACACCTGGCTAGGTTTTCTATTTTTAGTAGAGGCAAGGTCGTGCTCTTGCATAGGCTGGTCTTGAACTCCTGATCTCAAGCAATCTGTCAATCTGTCCTCCTCTGCCACCCAGAGTGCTAGGATTACAGGTGTGAGCCACCGGGCCTGGTCTGAATCTCCTCTTTTTCCTTTGGTGACGTGGATATTCCCTCCCTTGTATGACTGCTTTGCAAAATTCAAGACTTGGGATACTGTGTTCTCTTAATGTGAGCTTGGCAATATCAAGCCTTCAGTGTGGCCATTTCTGATTCTGCCCCATGGTCCGAGAGCATGCCCTCCCCTCTGCCCAATGCTGACACAATGCCACAGTCCTCACAACAGATCTGAACAGCAGGCAGATCCCAGGGAGCTGTCAGCGCTGTGACTTCCTAGTTTTCTCTGGTTGGTGGGGATGGGGGCTCCCACGGATCACCCGAATTTCTAGGCCTGAAAGGCCTCCCTGGCTGGTGGGTAAACGAAAGGTGATAGTGTTTAAGCAAGCTGAGGCAGAGCCAAACAGCCCGCTTAGGGCCATATCCAGGGAATGGGCTTCTGCAAACAGGGACATCATGTGGTAGTGACGGTGGGGGGCAGAGTCTGCTAACTTGTTGGGTACACAGAGGCTGTTAGAATGGGCAGCCTCACAGACATAGAATAGGTACCCCATTTTACTACAGGGGGATGTTGAGGCCAAGGGCCATAGGGCACTGCCGGGGACCACACCAAGTCCCTAGTATGAGCTCTGGGCTGACCCACACCAACTTCTGGGGGTGAAGCCTTCCCTAGGGACTGACTTGGCGCAAGTGACAGAACAAGGGCACTTGCTCCATGCAGGCCACCTTCCCTTCCCAAAGAGACACCAAGCTCTCAAGGGGAGGCAATGCCTGCACTTGGTGTGGAGAAAACGTCATCTGTTCCTTCTATCTTCCTCGTCATGGCCCTGATCTCCCCTCCTTTCTGTCCTGCCAAGAAAACACGAGTGAACACTGGAGAATCCCTCTCCTGAGGCTCAGGGGAGTCTGGAGACTCCTAAACTGGATTTCCACTCTTTCCTCTCCTGAAACTCAGCCAGTTTTCTTACAGATCCTGGTAGCCTTGGTCTGGTCTTACCCACGAATGAGGGGAATGCTCTGGGGAGACTGCAAATTACCCCCAAATTAGACATGGGAGAGAGATAAAGGCTTTCCCCAGCAGCTATAACTCACCCAAATGCTGGAGGAGAAGGATTCTGGTCCAGAGAGCTGGCCTTCTTGGGGGATTAAAATACAAGGGCCGTGCAATGAAGATGAGTTAGAGTAGCTACGAAGTGGGAGGGTTGCTATTTCCTGACATCTGTTTCTTTAAATGAGCAAAATTAACATCACATTACTGTACAGTTTGTGAATTGGATTTCCCCAGGCTGGGAGAATGGAAAACAGAAGGAGAATAAAAAGAGGGGATAGAATTTTCCAGAAGAGCCGGCTGCTGCTCTCTCTCCATCCATCAAGGCAGCGGCTGGAAGACAGGGAGGTGTGTGGGCGAGTGCTCCAGAAGCAAACGAGCACACAGGTGTGAGAGCCGTGGCACGTTTTCAGGGCAGTGTCTACCAACAACACCCCAGATTCCAGGAAACCCCCAAACAAGAAGAGCCACTGGAGGGCCTCTCTTCATCTCTGTCTCTGCAGACCTGCCTCAAGGAAAACTGTGGCCTCATGGCTCTGACTCTGAGGATGGGGAAGCCTTATACCTAAGGGGACCAGCCACGAAAACTCCCATCCCAGGCCCAGGGTCAGTGCAGAGGGGTCTCAGCCCTGCTCCCACTGTAAGTGGCCAGTTGTGCCTTTCAGAGGCTCCTCTCACTGTTTCCAAGACAACTTTACCGGCTGGAGGATTCACCTGGTTGCCTCTGGAAAGCCCAAGGTCCACAAAGCAAGCCTTGGCCTCTGCCAGGTCCGTGTCGCTTCTGGATTGTAGATCGGCCCAGTAGCTCTGGCAGTAGGGAAGGAGCTGGGTCCCATATGGAAATGCAGAGGGGAGAGAGCTACATGGGTATTTCTGGAAACAGGGGCCACTGAGCCATGACTGGGCGTGTGCTCTGGCACACCGTCATGGTTGGGGGGGGGTCCTGTATACTCACAGAACTCCCTAGGCCAGTGGTTCTTAACCTTCCTAATGCTGTGGCCCTTTAACAGTTCCTGTGGGTCACGATCCACAGGTTGAGAACCGCTGCCCTAGGCGGACAGGCTCAGCTTTATTATTCCAGTTGTACAGCTAAGTGCACGGAGGTCCAGAAAGGCACCACAGAGTCCGACCACCTGGCTCAGTTCACTCTCCTTTACCCACACACCAAATAAGATCAGATTCAAGAGCAGGTAACTGTAGGGCCCTAGCCCCATGGTCTTTGAAGTAGCTTGGCAGGTGCAGGCCTGGGAGTAGTTGGCTTTAACCTCTTTGCCAAGCAGAAATCCAGAGTGACCCACCACCTCCATGGAAGTCTAGGGGTGGTGATGGGTCCCAGCGCACAAAGATCTTTCCTTTACTTGACATTAAAAGTTGCTATCAAGTTATTTTAAATCACTAGTTGCAGCTGGTGGCCTTTAGGACTGGATTTGCCCCATTATGTCATGTGGTAGGCTGGCTAGTCCTGTATATAGAGAGTTATGAACACAGGGACACACACACACACACACTTACTGCCTTCGGGGGTGTGTGTACGAATCCCAGCTAATCTGCACTGTTGCCTTCCTGGCTCCTGGTTCTGCCACTTGACTTTTGACAGGCTGCTTGACTTTCTATGTTTGAGTGTCCTTATTAATAAAATAAAGCAGAGCCTTTTTGTTGTTCTTGGTGAGGGTTAAATGAATTACTATCAGTGTTAAATGAATCACTGGCACAGAGTGAAGAGCCCCATGCGTATTAGCTGCTAGCTGTTATTATTTTCGTGGCCTTGCATCCAGCCACTTGTCACATTTGTGCTACTCCAGGGCTGCTCAAAATATCTGAGTATGCAACGCCTGTTTTTTAATTTTTTAATTTTTATTTTAGACGAGTAAGAGGGTACAAATGATTAGGTAACAATGTTTGCATTTGTTAGGTAAAGTCCTTGTTGTAGTTGTGTCCTGCACCCAGGAGGTGTGCCATGTACCTTTCCATTGTGTCCGTAGGTGGGAGCACACTACCCCCCTCAACTTGAATTGAGTCTTTCTCTTGTGTGGGAGTGTATTGGTTCATCTACTGGCTTCATATTAGTACTGAGTACACTGGACACTTGCTTTTCTACTCTTGTGATAATTTACTAAGAAGAGTGTATTTGAACTCTATCCAGGTTAATACAAAATATGTAAAGCCCCCAATTTTTTATGGATGAATAGTATTCCATGGTATACATGTACTACACATCATGAAGTCGCAGCCCATTTTAAATACATAACCAGCCATGCTCGGTCACTCAACCCAGATCCCCTCTTCTGTCTTCTTTCACCCTCTCTGCCCAGTATCATGTCTTTGGCCTTTATTTCCTCATATTTATTTCTGATCCTTATCAGAACTTACAAGGAAGATGGGTCTCTGTTACATAAGTGATGAATCTAAGGATCAGAAAGACGGAGGACATTCCCAGGGTCACACAGCTGGGAAGGGCAGAGCTGAATTCAGAATGAACGAGGTCTGTCTACCTGCTTTTCTCCCACATCTGAATTTCCAGCTGCTCTTAAGGAATAGGAATATTTTTGGCAGCCCTTGACCTTTATTCTAGCAAGACAAACACTGGGACGAGCTGAGTGACATCTGCCCTTTTTGATGAGCTCTGGGACCACATTTTGCCGCAGTCCCCACTAGTCCCTTTTGTTTCTTGGTTGCTGAGGTCGGGAGTTGGGTGCAACTTCTCACGCATTTGTGTTACTGCTTTCCTGGGTATACAGAAATAGTTTGGTGTACATGACCCTGTGAAAACTGGGAAGGTAAAGGGTAGGCCTGAAGTGCTTGAGTTTCATTTAAAATGGGAGAGTTCATATTTTGTCATGGAAGCAAGACCACCTGATCCTGTTTACCAGGCAAATATGCCCTTGGCCAGTTGACTGGGGCAGGGATCGTGGCCCTGGCCCAGGACAAAGACACTAATGGCGTACCAACATTATTCTCATCATCTTACAACTTGGCCTGAACTCCTTGACAGGGAGAGGGTTAGTATGGTAGGCAGCCCTGGCAGTAGAGAAGCCACTACAAGCAGGTGGGCCCTTTGCCTAAGTCCAGCCTCTGGCCAGATCCAGTGAGCTGAGACTAACACCGACTTTAAGAAGATGCTGGTGTTTTCACCGTGGTGTGCCTCACTGATATGGAGGTCTTTTGATTCCATCTGAAAACTGACATCTTATGAGACCATGCCTCACTGCTGGCCCCTACCTGAGTCCCTTCCATTGCCCCTGTAGTAGACGCTGGACGGGGGCTGGGCAGAGGGGACACAGAATGGGGCCAGGGTGATGTGGAACGCTTCCTTTGCTAACACTTGACTTTTCCTAACCCTAAACGGTTCCCTTTTTGTCTGTGACTCAGTGTCTGGCTTCCCCACAGAGGCCGTAGTGGGGCTCAGGAGGATGCAGAGGTGGGTTAAAACAGAGGGTGAAGGAGCTGCCAGGGCTCTGGTTCCTCCAGTTTGGAACACACAGGCCAGCCAGCCAGCAGAGGCTGCTGCCATGTGTCTGCAGTGGACTCACATTTTCCGCAGGTTGGGCAACTTCTTGAAGATCCCAGTGGCCTCTAGAATAGATATCTCATTGTCATTCAGTCTCCTGTATGGGAAGCAAGAGGATGAGCTGGTGGGTCAGCTGTGGACAAGCCCTGCTCCTGCCACCACCCCCGCCACCCTGGCCGTGGCTTCAGCTGAGTGGCTGCCCTGACTTCACATTCAGCAAGGGTCCACAGACCATCAAAAACCTCAGTGTCGGGTGGCGCCTGTGGCTCAGTGAGTAGGGTGCTGGCCCCATATACCGAGAGTGGTGGGTTTAAACCCAGCCCCGGCTGAACTGCAACCAAAAAATAGCCAGGCATTATGGCTGGCACTTATAGTCCCAGCTTTTTGGGAGGCTGAGGCAAGAGAATCACTTAAGCCCAGGAGTTGGAGGTTGCTGTGAGCTGTGACGCTACGGCACTCTACCAAGGGCGATAAAGTGAGACTCTGTCTCTATAAACAAAACAAAACAAACAAACCTCAGTGTCTGCCCCATCAATGTGACAAGCCCAGCAGGGAGGGGAGGCGGATGTGGATAGGATGGAAAAAGAAAGAAAATCAGCCTCAGCTTCCTCCTGGAGGAGACCCCTTTGACTAAGACTTTTTGAATATCCTGCACGGGCACGTGTGTTTTCAGCACCCACTCAGCTGCCAAGGACCTGCCTTCGTATTGTGGGGGCACCAGTGAGAACTTGAAACTTTCAGGAAGTTTTCCCCAGGGTCTCCCAATCCTCCGGGTTCCTCAATGCTCCCCTCTACTAGGGGCAGTTCAGGGGCTGCACATCCAACATTCACGTGTGCTCAGGGGGAGCAGGAGGGCAGGGAAAGTCATGCCTGGCTGTGTCCTGTGGTGACTTGTGAGGTCAGAGAGAACAGCAAGGACAGTGCGGAACACCAGTGTCCATCCAAAGCTCGTTTCATGCCAGAATTCAAGATAAATTCTGTGCTTGTGTTCTCTTTCTCAATCTTCCCAACCACCCTAGGAGGTGGGCAGTATCACCTCTGGATTACAGCTAAGAGACTGAGCCTCAGGTCTGAGAAACAATGTGCCCAATCTCAGGAAGACAGGAGGAGACAGGGTTAGCTCACACGCTGCGCCCTCACCCTTCCCGGGGCTAGGAGGTTTTACTTCTTCCTTTTCTGGATAATCCAACACGTCCTTTTATTAGCATGGCTAATTGAAGGCTCAGATTTAATCATTCTGGTTATTTCCTCACTTTAGTACAATTGTTTATGTAGCATCCATCTTTCTGGCTATACTGGAAGCCCTATAAGGGCTCATGGGACTGTGTACTTTGCTCATGGCAGAAACCGGTGGGCCTAGCACCATGTTTGGCTCACAGCAGGTGTTCAGAAAATGCTGGAGCATAAATGAATGAACAATTTGTGACAGGCTACCCTTGGGGGATGCCTGGAGTCCTTCCTCAGACCATTACCTAGGAGACGAGGTGTCCTCCAGGAGACACTGCCTGGGCTGGCTCTGGGTGACCAGGTGTGTGTGGGGAGGACAGAGAGTTCACACTAGGGCTGGACTTACAGGTCAGTGACGTATTCAGGGAGGTGGCTTGGGATGCGGGCCAGCTTCTGGTTGGAGCAGTCCACGATGGTGCCCTCGCAGCGGCACTTCTCTGGGCACATGAGGTCCATGAAACATTCACTGCTGAACCTGCTGCGGTAATCCTCGGAGCCTAGGCAGGGCCAAAGAGGGGGCGTCAGTGTCACTGGGTCCCGCACAGCACCAGAGGTTGCAGGGGGTGCAGGTGGGGAGGAGAGAATGGCCGGGCAAGTCAGGTGCGGGGGGTGTGGGGGATCAAGTGACAGACATGGCACTGCCTTCAGTTTGGCACCTTGCTGGTGCTCTCCCTGTCCCCAGTTCACTCCTTTCAATTGGGTCTTTGTTCCTCACCACCATCCATCCTCAGGGAAACCTGGCTTGAGATCTGGGGGCCCTTACACTTTATGGGTCACAGATCCTTTTAAGAAGCTGATGAAAGTTACGGGTGTTCTCCTAGGAGAAATGCTCCCAGGCACATGGGTAGAATTCAGCCCGCAGTTCTGTGGGAACTACCATGATGCCCACCATCAACGGACATTCCTTAAATGTTCTTGAAAATCCAAATAGATTTTGATGGGAGTTTGATGACGGGGGCGGGGGGGGGGGGAACTCCCGAGCAAATAAGGTATGGAAAGGGCTCGTCGACTCAGTCGTTGTCAGGGCCCCAAGAGGTAAGAGCAGGAGTACAGAAGGTCAAGTATGTGGCAATAAATGACCACTGACACCTGCTTCAACCCTGGGAAGATAATCATGAGGATTGGGGGCCTGGGAAATGAGCCCACAGTATAATGATTGGGAATTTTTTGTTTTTTTGGTAAGAGAAGCCAGATGTATAAACAACATTGGTAATAAATTTTAAAACGCCGTGGGGACAAATAAAATGCATCTGAGGGTCAGATTTGACCTCTGTCTTTGAGAGTAAGTTCTGTTTAACTGTAGCAAGAGGTCAGTTCCTGTGAGCTAAAAGTAGGAGCTAAGATCTACTGTTTTGAAATTGAATTTCTCTCGAGGTTGCACAGGAATGTTGCAGGACTGACAACCTGACGTCTCTGAGGGATGGCAGGGGAGCTGCACTAATAATTGGAAATGATCTCCCAGCACCCAGGCAAACACTAGTGTGACCATGAAATCATCCCAGAAGTGACTGGGGGAGCTCCAGTTCTCCTATCAGACTTTGATTGGAGGAGCTCCGGTTCTCCTATCAGACTTTGATTGGGGGAGCTCCAGTTCTCCTATCAGACTTGAGTTCATTGGTGGGGCTGGGTCTTCATCCTTTTAGCCTCAACATTTCATTAGCACAATGTCAGGCACAAAACAAGCATTCGGTCCACATTTGTTCAAGGCAGGAATGGGGTGTCATAGCACCCGAGTGTCTTTTATGCATTTTAGGGGTGTCTCAGAGGATGTGACTATTATCTGTTTGCTTAGCTCAACAGGCATCACCTGGTGATCTCACTGCATTCAAGGCAATCCAGGGCATCAGCAGATGGGATTTTAGCAGCAGAGGGAATAGGTTTGTGCAGGCCTTGCCATTTTCTAGCCTCAGTCTCTCTCCATGGAAAATGGGAATGAAATAACTACCCCTACCTCACAGGGGCTGTTTGGAGGAATAAGGTCAGGGAGGCAGAGCACCTCTGGAGTAGGTCATGAGTTGTACAAATGCATGTAATTCTAGTTGTTTTTGAGAACCTGGAAAGGCATTTGGCATCTTGGCCACCACTAAGACATCAGTGTAGCTCTTGGTAATAGCTGCCAGTTACATAATGTGAATCTTCCATGTTCAAAGGGGTGATACCATTTAATCTGCACGATGTGCTGAGATTACGGTAACTCCATTTTATGGATGGGGAAACTGAGAGGGATGAACTCAGGCAGGCTGCTGCCATGGTCCATGTAATTAATACCATGCTTTACTGTAGATGTGTGTCCCTCCGACCTTTATCCCAGTCCCCTCAGGAACAACCATAAAGTTGGACTTGGTGGAGGTGGGATTCCAACCCCCACCACAGTGGCCTTGGTGAGGCAGGAAGCAGGTATCTCCCACCTTCTTAGCTTCTTACCCCTTGATTGTCTACCTGTGGTAATTTCTGATTGGAAATGAACTTGTTGGGTCTCTGATTCAAAGGGACACCAGCTACCTAAGACAAGGAGTCAGTAGCCTGGTCCTATCCTCCTTTCCCTCTCTGCTGCCTCCTAGTCCCTCCTTCAGCCCCTGCTCCACCCCTAGGCTTGAGCGAGTACAACCTGTGCACACACTCCCACAGGTATTTGGGTGGCTTCCTGGTCCTATAGATCATACAAATCTCTTGCCCTTGACTTGCCAGCTGTCCTCCCAGTGAATACATCTGACCTGGACCATTTTCCTCCAGACACGTCAGTGTGCTGAGTACTGGGTGAATTTCATTTTGCAAAGGCTGCGAAATGACTATCTTCTCTTGCTCTCTGCTGGTGGGTCTACCGAGTGATGGCATGAAGGGGCATTTCCCACATACATGTTGCTAGGCTCTTCCTATCATAGGAAATCTGCGGATCAGAGGCAGAAAGACAGGAGCACACTTTGCTCTTCAACTCAAGGAGCCTGAAGGCGTGCACTGGCTGGACTGTGGCTGGGGACAGCCGCCTATTAAATGCATTTTCGTTTTAATCAAGGTGAGAGCAGACTGTAGTTAGCAGGAATCGCTCTCAGTAGTATAGTTAGATTATAACTGGTGGACCTCTGCAATGGAGCCGCTGACCCATTTTAATGAAATGATTTTGCAATTAGATTTGATGGACTAATGTGTTCTTTCCAATATTTTTCCCCCTGCTGTTTTTGTTATTGCCCTGGTTTGTAATAACAAGGGGGTCGGAATGTGATATTTTATATGAGTGGGAGCCAGAAATGTTAATAACGGCGTATGTACATCACTGAAAAAGTTCGCTCCCCAGTCAGAGCCAGCCTGAAATGCCACCTCCGTCACTTCATATTTCATTACCGAAACTACCCAGGGTTTCTCGGAGCCATTTGTTATGCCTAATGCGCATAACTACCCAAAAGTATTTTTAACTTTTCCAGAGCTTTAAAAGTCAATTTCAATCTCTATGCATATTTGTCACTGCCAGAAATACTTAGTAGGAGAAAACCAACTGTAACAGGCAGCTGCTGCTTCTCTTTGGGACGAGTTCAGACAGGAGAGATCCTGGAGGATTTGAAGGGGGACCATAAAACTCAACCTTGGCTGAAAGAGGCCTTGGAAGAGCTGATGTCATCTGGCATTTCGCCTGCTCCTGCCCCTGGAGCCTTCCTCCCCTCTCGCTGGCAGCCCAGAACAACGACACTTGGTGTGTGATCACAGACAAGCTTTAATAGATGGGAAGTGAGGGCAGAAGGTGGACGTTCACAGCAACACGGTTTTATTATAAATCCCTGCCCTATGGCCACTCCCAGGAGGAATGTACGTGACATTTGGGTGGCTGGAGGTTGGGGCAGGCAGGGACCTGAAGCTCTCCTTCTTTGGATGGACTTGGGAGGGTTGGGGTCAGAGGCCAGCACTGCGCTGAGATAGGCCAGCACTGTCAGAGCCCAGAACAGGTACTGTCATTCGTAGCCTGCATCTTGTGACACCCTTTGGGCAACCAGTTTGTTGATTGCCAAGTTACAAAGTCATTGTTATCTCATCAACATGAACCTGCCAACTCATGTGTCCAGAGCTCTATTCCCAATATCCTTAGGATGGGTGGGATGGAAGAAATAGGGAAAGAAGCAGAAAGAGGAATTGGGGGGAGTGTGAGGCTTGCCTGGGCTTATCACCTTGAAAAGGATGTGATGTGATCAAGCGAAGGGCTATAAGTGATGAATGGAACCAAGGGAACAGTGGCAGGCATACAGACATGCACTCGTGGGCAGGGCTGGGGACCAGCCTGCAGAGCCTGGAAACTGTTTCACCAAGAGTTTGGTGTCCATTTGGGTGGGGAGCTATCCTAGCAAGGTGTCCCCATCTGAGTCTATTACGACAGCAGTCATCTGCCTGAAAGCAGAGGGAAATGCCCATGGTTGGCAGCTGGTGGCATTGTCACGGTCTGCTGCCACAGGAGCAGGGAGGCCCTGATGGAAGGACACCATTGTGGATTCCTGCATTCTGGTGGGGGGGGACTCAGAACACTCCCCTCTGTAAGGAGGGAAAGGGAATTTCTCTGGGCTCAAGGATTTTCTCTGTACCAATCAGGATGCTAGTATATTTATACTGGACAGGAAGAGTGATTGAATGATGCTTTTTCTCTTTCTTATTCAAGTTATTTGAAAGGGAGCATTAAAAAAAATTTCAACTTTTTATCAAGTCAAGATTTTGGAACTATTCTAATTCAAGACCATGGGACTCTCCATAACTGGGAAGGCTGGGTATGGCACCAGAATGGCGCAGCCACTTTGGAGTCAGATGACCCTGTGTGAATTAGTTAAGTAACCTCTCTGGGCCTCAATATTCTTATCTATAAAATGGGACTTCGAATGTTGTGAAAGTTAAACAAGGCACTGATACGAAATGGTTCAATGCCTGGCTTGTATAGTAAGCACTCAGCATATGTTAAGAAAATTTCAGAGAGGCAAACAGGACTCTCCCCTGCTTGGCAACAGGTGGGTCCCTGGCTCTGAGGGGTGACCTGCGAGAGAGGAGACAGGAGCAACACATTGTGATGGGAGCTCAGAGCCCAGCTCCCAGTTCTCAGCCAGGCTTTGGTTCCCACCACCTTAGCTCTCTCTCACAGGACGGGGCATAGACTCCTGGGCAGGAATCACCACCACAATCTTCTAGTTACACTGACTCTAGGATACACTGAGAAACAAGCAAAATATGAGGCACCAAGATCCCTCTCTTTATTGTCACAGACAGCAAACTTCTGCATACGTTCTCCCTGTCTCCTGGCACCTCTGTGTTAACTGTGCTTTCAAATTTCCAAGCTTCCTCATGGGAATCAGGGCTAAAGTTTTCATGAGGAGTGAGGGTTAGGGGGAGCTTCAGGTTAAGTCCCAAGTCTTAGACTCACACCAGTTTCATCCATTCTCATGCTCACAGTCATTTCAAATGAAGTGAATACCAGTAAAGGTGGTGGTGGCGGTGAGCAGTCTGAATTGCCCTCTGGCTTAGCTACCACTGGCGATAGGGCCTTGGGATGGGACTCTCCCATGAAATGAGGGGACATATGACTTGAAAGCAGAGTCTACCTATGACTTGAGTAGACCGGTTCCCTTCCAATGGAAGAAGATACACAGTAGTTTCTGAGCTCAGATCTAGCTGTTACTCCTTGTCTGGCATCCAGGCTAGATTTGGTGAAAGGCAACTCCATTGTGGATACAGATCTTAGCTTGGCCCCAACGTGTTTCTCCATACCCATCTATCATCTATCTTCTTTCACCCTCTAGCTGAAGCCTTCAAGACTCCCACCCTCCTGCCTTTTGTGAGTTGAGCCTGGGAGAGGTGGGTCTGGCAGGTGGTGGGCTGCGGTGCTCCAGAGCAGAGGAGAGGTGTCCAGCGGTGGTGGCTGTGGCGGCGGTGGTGGGCCATGCTGCAGGAGAGCGCGGTGCTTTCCGCGGTGCTTGACAGAACCATGTTCCGTTTCCATCGTTCCACCACATGGTTAGATCAAGCACAAAGGAAAGCCCCACGGCGACTGGTCAGAGTCAAGGTCAGGAAGCAGCGTCAGAGAGAGGACAGGAGCGCTCAGAGGAAGCAGTGTGGAGAAGCAGAAACCGGAGCAGGCCCCCACTGAGCGTGATTAGTACCAGGAGTGGGGTTCCACTGGAATGCTTCCGAAGACAGGAGCCCCACTGCCCTTGTGCCCTGCCCCCAGGAGATATAGGAGGAAGGGAGAAGAACGGGTGTGTGATCATCAGACACCCATACTCAGGAGCATCAGGGCAGAATGGATCCTTCCCAAGGAAATGAAAGAACACTCAGATGTCTGTGGTCATATCTCAGGCCTAAACTGAGTCTCTAAACTCCATCCAATCACACCAAGTGGCCTGATAAGGCATCAAACTTGACAGAGGGCCAGTCCCAACACCTGGGTGGTTCCATCAGAGTCAATTCCCTTCAACCCTTTAAAGCAGAGACAGCCCACAATTCCCAGTGGTCTAGCAAAGTTGTGATGCTTTCTTTAGAAAAAAGCCCCCTTTGACTTCCACAACTCAGGAATTTCCTAAATGCCCTTCAGCATCCTCAGAAACCCTCTGGCTGACATTCATCCAAGATCATTTAAGGTATAATAAAAGACATGTGTGGTATCAAAAGAAAATACATCTCCCAAGCCAGAGAAAAAGAAGGAAAGCAAATGGGCATTAGCTTTGAGACCAAGAACCATACAATCTCACAGTGAGTGACCTTTTTCAGATTAAAGGAAGGAAGGAGAAGGAAAGTGATCCATGTGAGGGGAAGACACCTAATGTTAGGGTCCTTCTTGATTTCCTGAGGTCTTTATTGGCTGGGAATCATGGGAGTGGTTGGAATTGACCAAAAACCACTGTCTGGGATGCTGAGGGCCCAGGTAAGGGTGCCCCTTTTTTATATATGTAGCCATGACAGATAGGGGCAGTTTTCATGTACCTGTTGATTTGGGACTTTCTCCCATGTGGCATTGGGTTGGAGAGACTACAACTGGGCCAGGTGACGGAGATCCTCCATGTCTGACCTCCACAAGTGTTTTTGGGACTGAGTTCATTGACAAGATGGTCTTAGCATCTTCACAGGGCATAGGCTCTCTGTGATGATGTGCCAGTTAGGAAGAGCTTGGCCGCAGCTTGGGGCTGGCCTGTCCTCCTTCCTTACTTCTTACTCACCAGAGCTGACCACATCATCTGTGTTCAATTCTACCCTGACACCCAGACACGTGGGGCTCTGTAAACACCCTGGTTCTGGGATTTCATATTTGAGTTTGATCAGGACCTCAGCATCCAAGCACGGAAAATCTATCTCTTTCATGCAACACCCTCCTGTAAGCCTTAGAATATCATTTTCCTTATCTTCGGCTTCCTTCTACAAAAGGAAATGGAGGGACCAGGCAGGGGTGGAGAGATAGGGGGTAAATTATCAAGAATCTTCATAACATGTCAGAAGTCCTGGGTTTCAGATCTTGCCCTGAAAATAATACTCTATATTTCTGGTAAGATTTCTCTACTGGGTAGTTGGTCCTTAATTCTTTCATCTCTATAATAAACGAGATGACCTCTGAGGTCTCTGAAATTCTATAATTCCTTAAGAGCTTTCTTGCTGTCTGCCATCTTTGGACATATTGCATCATCACCCTCTGGACTATTTCAACAAGAGAGTTTCTTCTCGTGCAAAGTGGGGAGACATTGAGGGAAGAAAGACAGTACCCTGCAACTGCTAGGTGGGGTCTCAGGCAGTCAGGCGGTCCCTTTTATGGAGCACTTAATCTGATGGTCAGACTACCCCAGGCGGCAGCATCGACCCTAAACTGATCTTACTGCCCAGGGCGGCGGACGCAGCTGATAGAGAGAGGCAGACACAAGGCAGCTGGGAAACCAGACGCCCTGCCTCAGGAGCGGCTTTATGCGTTGCTGGAGCAGCCCTCAAATTGGCTCCTAATTACATCAGCTGTCTTTTCAATGGGGGTGCTTTTAGGGAAAGTAAAACGCAGAGTTATTATCTGTCAAATCCAGTCTGTGTCACCTACTCCCCTTCTCTCCTCTGGAGCTTCCTGGAAACAGAGACGCTTTAGATCTGTGGTTTAGGTATCGCCCCAAGGCCAAGGCAGGTCTGGACCCTGGTGTTTCTCAAAGCCAAGGCCTTCGAAGCTCGGCGGTAGCTCTCTCTCAGCTACATAAAATAAAAGCATAGAAAGTGCCCTCTGTTGGGCTCATCACAGCTCCTAACATGTCTCCCTTTATAGGAATAATCTTTCTGCCTAGTATTGATTTGTTTTTTAAGCAAGTACTTTAGACAGGGGCAATGCAAGAGCCCAGCCCCTTCTCCCTGTTTGTATTTTTTATTTCCAACAACTCCCACTCCACATAAAAGAAGCCTGGATCCTGCAAATGCAAAGGTAGGTGGGTAGACAGGTAGGCAGGTGGGTGGCAGCAGAGCTAGGGTTAGAACCAAGCTCTATCGTTTCTTCAGTCCACTTTCTAGGGACTCACTCTCATACTGCTATAGTGCCAACCCCAATCCCAGCCCACAGTCATTCCCAAGCAATTTACCAAATTATATTCCTGAGAGATTCTTGTCCTTGGACCCTGGGCTGACTCTACCCCTAATCTGCCATCCAGGGCCTTAGTACCAACCTGGTGTCCAGGATATTGACAGGACAGTATGAGACCAAAGGGTCGGGCTGGCAGATGTATCCTGCCTTTCTCTGACTCTCACTGCCCCTCTTCTTGGGTACATTGGGTTGGTAGAGCAGATTAACTCAGCTCTGACCAAACAGGTAGAAAGGAAGGGACGAAGTTGGCATTAGTCACAGGGAAAGGCCCTAGGAAAGGATGGTCACATCTCAGGTGACAGTGCTGGGCTGGGAGGAGATTTTCTGCCCAGAGATGATGCCAGGCCCAGGAAGGAACCTAAGGAAACATTTGAGGAGGCGAGACCTGGGAGTGAAGGCATTTAAACAGCTGCACCTCCTTCCCAAACACTCCTCCACTAGATATGGCGTGCTGTTGAGGAGCGAGTGGGTCTGAGGTTCTGTCCTGCCTCTGCTGTCTGCAGGCTTCTAACCTCGGGGTTCCCCTTCACTTCTGAGCCCTCTGCGTCCTCTGTTGTAGAATGGGGACCTCTCATGCCAACCTCACAGGACTACTCGAAAAAGCAAATCAAACCAGAAGTGCATAGCACAGCACTCATCATAAGTGAAAAATTGCTCAGGGCGGCACCTGTGGCTCAAAGGAGTAAGGCCCCATATGCCAGAGGTGGCCGGTTCAAACCCGGCTCTGGTCAAAAACTACAAAAAAAAAAAAAATCGCTCTTGTAACTGACATCACTATTGCAGGGAAGGCAAATTGGCACCAACTCCTCATGGTGCCGCAAAACCCCTGTGTTATCTTTAAGCCCTCTTGAGGTATATGCTTCTGGTAGAAAAAAATGAAATAGCTCAAGTTTATAATTTTAGAGCCACAGACTGAAGAGTCTGACTTAAAAGACAAGAGCATGTGGTGAGAAGTTCTTCTCTTGGTGACCATTCCACATGTGGGCCTTGTCCCTAAGAAGGCTCGCCTGCATCAGAGGCTCCTGGGCAGGGGGAGAGGAACTGCCGTTGCTGACACAGATTGTGAGGGTTGGCTCCAGCCCATCTCGGAGCGTCCTGCTATCAATCTCTCACCGTTGGGAGCACAATGCAGCTTCGTGAATTTTTTCCAGTAGAAAAGGACACAAATGATAGCAATTTTTAACTGCCTGTTCATCTAGCTATCGAGTCAAGGAGAACTACTTTTCTTTCCAGGACAGGCTGAGAATTCCCCTGCCCTTCACCCCCACGTCCTTCCTGGGTGCAGAGGGAGAGGAGAGGTATCTAGAGAGAGCCTGTGCACAGGAAAACAGGGCTTTGTTCCTTCTTGCGCACATAACTCTCATTATTCTCTGGTGGGAGGAGATAGCTAGCAAAAGTGTCTTTCATGAACATGTGAAACCCAGAATACACAGTGGTCAAAGGGCTGGGCCACAGTCTGAGGGGGAGTGGGAGGTCCCCAAGATGCCACACCATCTGCAGCCTGGCCTGTGCTATATTTACTTGTCTATCTATCCTTTGAGGCGTACACTTTGGAAACTAAAAAAATAAATCTTAGCCTCTAGAAGGCACAGGTGCAAAGCTACCCCTGCCGCAGCTTCTACCCAGCTCTGGAGTTCTACAGTCTCTGAAACCGCCTCCCCCTCCCCCATGCTCCCTTGGTTTTATTTTGTGTGTGTGTGTTTGATTTTAAATCCATAAGGTAATTGGTTTTCTGCAGGGCTAACTGCATTTCCCCAATTTAATTTGCAGGAGCCATTACAGCGCTCGCTGTCCACCAGATTGGATTACTGGCCTCTCCGAGGCTGCTGTACTCTGAGGCAGAAAGCGGGGCCCGGCCCCGTAACCTGATTACCTGAGCAGCGGAACTTCTTGCTCTTGATCTGGCTGATGCGCTTGTTGGCGAGTCGGCGTGGGCTGCTGCAACGGGCCCCGCTTGTCTCAATGGGGTTGTCCTGGAGGTAGTCAGCCAGCCACTTCAAGTGGCAGTCGCACACAAATGGGTTTTGGGCTAAGTGGCTGTGGGAGGGATGGGGCTGTTAATTAGGAGTGACCCGTGCTGCCTCATTCCACCACCACCCTGCCTGACCCGGGTCTGGGCTGTCCAGTGCAGGCTCTCTGCTTTCTTGCCCTGGGAGGCCTAGGGGGGGTGCTGCTTTGAGACAGGACTCAAAGAGGGGGTCCAACGCCTGCTGTCTGCAAAAGACAGTCACAGATGCAGCTGGCATCTGGTCTGGGGACTCCTGTCTCCTAGCTCTTCCCACTTAGAGCAGGATCCACCACTGGTCGCCTCTCTTCTCATCCACACCAATTCTGATGGGCCAAGCAAGTCCTGGGCTTAGAGTTTACACTTTGGGTAGAATGCATTTTATTTCTCCAAGCTCAGTGATACCAGGCATACAGAGCAGCTGGCACAGCGCCTGGCATATGGTGGGTGCTCTGTATATAATAGTGGGTATTACTGTAATTATCCTTATCCTCACGAGAGCACGTTGGCCCAGTAAGAAAAACTTTGCAAAGCACCAAGCACGGGGCTTGGCACATGGTCAGTGTTCACTGTACAGCATCTGCTGTTGCTCTGTGTTGGTCCCTGTCTCTGGCCATGGGGACAATAAGAGCCAGATGACTTACAGCATCTTCAGAAGCCCCCAGGCCCAATTGCAGGCCTAGGGCTAGGATTGAAACCTGAGGCTGGAGCCATCAGAAATTGGGCTGAGATATGGATTCAGATGTCATATATTTAACTGAAATATTTATGAACATCTGCAGTGCTTGGAAGTGAGGAAACATATCCCAAGGAGAGAGGGGAAATATTCCAGGACTGCCAGTATCAGAGGTTCGGTTTGGCAGGGTGAAGGGGGAATGGGTTAGCAGCAGAGATGGAGCCTGCTTAGAATATGGTGGCCACAGTGGTCTCGAATGGGATGCAGGAGTTTCTTTGTCTGGATTCAAATCCTGCTCCTTGCTCCTTACTAGTTGTGTGACCTTGAGTAAATAACCTAACTTCTCTGTGCCTCGATTTCCTCACATATAAACTAAAATGACAGCTTCTACCAGATAGGGTTGTTGTGAGGCTTAATGGTTTTAAGACTGGGAAGTAGTCAGTGCTGTGCTGAGCACTGCATAAGTGCTCAGAACTGGTTAGCTGTGACTGTTTTTACTGTTCTCGCCTCACTACAGGCTCCAGAACTCCTCCTGGATGGGCTCGTCCTGTCTCCATCTGAGTGTTCTCTGTGATGGGTGTGTGGGGGCTCCTGCTGCCTGGGACCCGCTGGCAGGCTCGGCAGCATACTCACAGAGTCTGGATGGACTGCAGAGGGGCGAAGAGCCCCTTGGCGATGGTCTGCAGCTTGTTGTCATACAGGGAGAGCAAGGTGAGGTCCTGCAGGTCCTGGAAGGTGTTGACCCGCAGGCAGTTGATCTTGTTGGCATTGAGGAGGCTGCAAGGAGAAGAGAGGCTGGTGACTCACTCAGCCTGGTCATACCCGCGGGCCACACCTGCAGGGGACGGGCGCAAAGCTCCCATCACTCATCCTTGCAGCCTTGAGCTCCTGCCATGGAACAGAGAAAGAGAGGGAGCTGCATTCCTGCAGCCACCGAACTCCAAACACAGCTGGGCACTCGAGTGTGCTGTCACCATGGACACTGTGCATACACCGCTGTCACCTGGAGCCTTCCCTTGCACCCACAACCCCGAAGGAAGACCTGAAACAGCACCCCGGGCATGTCACGGTCTGTTTTAGAATGCAGAGCTTCCAGGAATTGAGAAGAAAAGAAAATCTCTGGGCATAATTGTTTTTTTTTTTTTTTTCTCGGCATAATTGTTGTTTGAAAGCTCTATTTAATTGACTAAAGGCAGTCTCTTTCAGAAATTTCCTTAGAGTTCTTTTGGGTCACTGATCTTGTTAGAAATTTGGGGTGGCACCTGTGGCTCAAAGGAGTAGGGCACTGGCCCCATATGCTGGAGGTGGCGGGTTCAAACCCAGTCCCGGCCAAAAAAAAAAAAAAAAAAACCCAGAAATTTGATGAAAGTTACAGGTCATCCTCCTGGAAAAAAGGTATCCATGTGTAGCCACGTGTGATTTGACCTCTGCCCTTTCTCCAACCACTTCCCAACCCCCCCCCCCCACTTACTCCCCTTCAGTCCCACCACTGCTGTTTTGTTCCTCAAACACACCCTCAGTGTTTCTCCCCCGGTCCTCCAAGCCCCCTTTTCACCCTCTCTAAGCAAGGCTGGCTTGTCTTCTGCTCTGCATGGCAGTTTAAGTGCCCCTCCTCAGCCAGGAAGCTCCCTGAGTGTCCCCCAATGTCTCGTCCGCAAGCCCCCTGATGTCGCCTCTCACCCCTCCTGTGTTTCCCTCCTGGGACTCATCTTGATCACAGGGTATTTGTTCAGCATTTGCCTCTGATGCCATAAGTGACAACTACTCCTTCCTATTCTTAGTGTTATTAAGATGCACACCCCACTCCACATCTAACTGTAGGGTCTCGCTTCTCTAAAGTGGTATCGATCCCCCAGGGTCAACTTTCCTACCCACCAGGGACCCCTTGTGCTGTGGTCGTGGCCCTTCAAACCCTTCCCCAAACTCCCTCACCCCCCTAAAAACCACATCATAGGAAGTTGCCCTCTGGGTAGAATTCTGGCCCAGCAAGGAGAATGCCATAAAAATTATAGAGTTTTCCAGCATGGGGCTGGCAAATCAAGCAAATTCCTTTATTAATCTCAGACTGACCAGTTTTGCCCTTGTAACTAGTGCAAAATCATTTCTCACCCCTTCTTGAATGAAAGCAGGATGAGGCTAAACTCAGCTAACTAGCACAGATGCTGAATTTTAAACATTTTTATGTTCAAGGCTGGCTCACAGCTTCCCTGGTGGGGTGTGACCCATGACATGTGTAACGAGCTGGCTCTCCTCAAGAGTCTCTTGATACCGGGATCCAGGGGGACTTTAGCTGGCAACAGTGGGGCTGCCCATGGTGCTAAATCATCCGTGCCACCTCTCCCTTACGGCAGGTCCGTCTTCCCCGGCAGACCCCCTGTGTGCCCTGCATGCAGGCAAGCAGCTGTGGTGGTGACAAGTGGAAGAAGAATTGCCTGTTTAATCTGGCTAATGATGGGCAAGGTCCCAAGGGTTCACACAGATGTCCTCCTGCCTCACAATAGGAAAATGCTGCTGGAATACTTCCTGCGTCATCCAAAGGGCGTTACTGAGATCCCATGATTCTCACAATCATCTGGGCAGATGGGCGGGGCCAGCCTCCTAAGTTACAGGTGAGGAAACTGAGGCAGAGAGTTTGGCAGGCTTCTTCAAGGTCACCCACACGTGTACTCAGAGTGGTTAGGATAATTTTCGCTAGCGGGCTCAGTTTCTTCCTTGTGAATTTCTTATTTACTCGCCTACTCACTTATCCTCTTTGCAACATTTTCCCCAAGAATTTCCTGTGCTTTGTGTACTAAATCATAGTCAAGGTCAGTCCATTTTGGGGGCGTTCAAAGGAGTAGTTTACACTATGGAGCTGAGAAAGTGGAGAAAAGATAGAGGACACACCAGGCCCAGGTAAAACACACACAGACACACATTATGGCTTATTTACGGAATAAAGTATGTGGTAAATGATTAGTTCCAAATTTTGGTATTCAAGGCCTTCTGAACGCATCATCTAACCAGGAAATGTTGAATTATTCAGCACAGATCATGTCAGTGGGGTCTGATGACCAGAGGATAGAATTCTCCTTGCAACACGCCACATGTAAATCAGCTCATTCTACCCTTCATTTAAAAAGCTGGGAAATTTCGTATACCACCCTATCACCACCTTCTTAATTTTTTCTCTTACAAAACAAAATTCAGAAGCTGAAGCAACACTGCGTCTACTGGAGGCAGCTATGTAGTGCAAGGGTCCTCAAACTTTTTAAACAGGAGGCCAGTTCACTGTCCCTCAGACCATTGGAGGGCTGGACTGTGGGCCCCGGGACGAGTCAGCTGCTAAGCAGGATAGGCAGTGGTGGCAAAAACACCAGTGGGCCAGATAAATGTCTTAGGCGGCTGCATGTAGCCCGTGGGCTGTAATTTAAGGATGCCTCATGTAGTGCTCCCCCCTTATATAGGACTTAATGCTGTCTGTTTGCTACAGTCCTCACTATTCCCTACTGGGTACCCTTCACTGGTTTATTTGACCTTCCTTGCCTAATCAGGCATTTCAGACTCCAGTGCAGATTCATGAGCCCAGTAATGCTTAGCTCTGGGGAGTGTTAGACATGGGACAAGGAGGATGGTCACAGGAAAAGAGTATGCTGGCCTACCTCAAAAGGACACCCCAACTGAGTGCCACCCTGGCAACCCTCCTCACCCATTGGGCCCATCCAGGCCCCTTTTTCTTATCCAGATCCTTCTTTGTTTCCTATTGCTCCTAGATCTCTCGGCCATGGGATGTTTCAAAGACATAAGCCATCAAAACAACCCAGGCTGGCAGGATTGCTGGGCAGAGACAGTCCCGGGTACAGAGCATGTAATGCACAGAGCAAAAGAAGATGCAAAAGGGCAGAGCCTCCCGCTCACTCATTCTCTCGCAGGGTGTTTGGCACCCTCAGGCGGGATGTGTAGGTGCAGGAAGCGATAAAATTAAGCTGCTTATCCAGAATTAGATGCTGAGGACAGCTTCACTGTCTGATTCCCGGCATCAGCAAGATCTAACAGCCTGTCCCTCTGCCCTCTCTCCTTGGGGAGGAGGGTTGGCAGCTACTCAACTCAGCCTGGCTTCCATGAAAGCAGCTCTGAGCTACCCGGTACATGGACCAGAGTTGGAGGAGAATTTAAAAAGGACCATAATATGGAGCAAACAGAGAGTAAACAACGATGTGAAACGGGGTTTAGCAATTCTGTAAGAAATCCTGAGCACAAGCTGGGCTCTTTCACCAGAGGGACTGATTCTCCTGGGCCCCTGACTCTGGGATGCTTGATCTGTCATGGTTCATCCCCTCTGAGGAGCAGCGGTGTAGCTGCCGTGGGAAATGGTAAGAACGCGGCATCCTCTCACAGACTACACTTCTGTGTATAGGGAAGTATTTGTGACTATCATGGACACCCTGACCACCTGATGCACTGGATCCAACAGAATCTGAGACTGAGGTCTAGTTGGGTTGTCCAAGTTTCCAGTTTGAGAACCAGACAGCCTCTTGAATGAGGCAAACTGGCACGTCCCATCTGGTGCCCTGCTGCTGTTGTCTTTGTGCCGTGAGTTGGGTTATTTAACCCTCATGGCAGGGCTGTGCTTATCTTCATTTTTTCTGACAAAAAAACTGAGGTTCAGAGTGATGATTTCACCAAGGTCCCCCAGCAGCAAGTGAAGGTTTAGCCTGACTCCAAAGCTCATCTCTTATCTGTGATGTAAAATCCACGGTCTCTTTACCTGGTTCTCTATCTGGGAGTGGCTATTTTTGCTAGCTGTCCAATGTGCCTGGGCATGCTTCAGGTAGACAAAGGTCTGGCTGAGAAGACCCTGCTTGCCTCTTGGGAGCGCAGAGGCACCAGAAGTCCTGCGGACTCTTTGGAAGGATCTCAGCTTAGGATGTTCACTGAACTTTTATTGGCACAAGACGGCAGGTTCTTTGCCGAGTTGCTTGTACCTACACAAGGCAGGGCTTCTCCTCTCAGGGATCATTGACTAAATGCAGATGTGGGGGCAGGTATGCTTGGCTCTATGCTCCTCTCACCCTGAACTTGTACTGTATCTGTCTGGGTGGGCCATGACACAATGATGGCACAGAGACAACAGCAGCAGGGCACCAGATGGGATGAGCCAGTTTGCCTCATTCAAGAGACTGTCTGGTTCTCAAACTGGAAACTTGGACAACCCAACTAGACCTCAGTCTCAGATTCTGTTGGATCCAGTGCATCAAGTGGTTGAGGTGTCCATGATAGTCATAAATATTTCCCTAGAAACTGATCCAACAATCTTGGGGCCATCTGATCCCAGACTCATCTCTCAAAGGAACCTCAGAAGTCATATGAATAAAAAGAGAAGGAGGGGCTGAGATGATCAAAGCAGGTGAATGGCAGGGGCCACATGCCCTAACAGGTGATATGTACCACACAGCACATGGCCGGGCACCTGCCAAGCACCTTATAGGTAGCGACTCATTTAATCTCCCTACAGGCAAATGCTATTTCCCTTTGACAGGTGACACTTTGAGGACTTGGAGGGCTTAAAGAACTTTGACCAAAGTTCCACAACTGGTCAGTGATAGCTTAATATTTGGACCCAAGCTCTCATAGTGTAGTGACTTTGCTCCCAGCAATTACCCTACCCAGACCACTCTCACTAAGGGATGGGGGAGGGGGGGAGTCACTTAATGCTTGTGGGAGGAGGTGGAGGCACTGTCTTTGTAGCTATTCCCATCCACTCAGAGATGATTTTACAATAAGATACAACAAAAAGAGCCATGCTCTTGTCAGAGGAAATTAAGGAGAGTGGCGTATTTGGAAGCGGGAGCATGTGTGTGGCACCTTCTAAATTTACTTCCGAGTGTGAGCTCTGGAAGGCCCTCTGCCACCCCTCTTCTCAGAGCACTTTCGGCTGCCACATATGTTCCACGTCAAGAGGTATTAGCACTCAGCCCGTTGACTAACCAACGTAACTACTGCTGAGAGATAATCCTTCCCAGGAGCTGCTGCCTTCAGGAAAAGCAAGGCCAGAAATGGAAGCCACAGAGAATCACAAACCTGGAGCTCCCGTGGGGGGGTGGGGGGGAGGACAAAATGCTTGGGTTGGGGCTGAGAAGGGTTCTGCTGACTCAAGTCTTTCTGCTGGAGAATAGAGACTGGCTGGGGCCGAAAGGGCCCAGGTGTTCTAGTCCCTAGCAGTAAGTAGCGTGTAGCTTCATTCATTCAGGATAGCATGAGAGACAGCCCTCAGGAGGAAAGTGAGGTCCATCCTGAGTTGTAAAAAGGGCCCACCAGGCCCAGTGTCCCCAAAAAGGCCATTGGAGTGAAAGACGGCAGAACCCCACCACTAGCTGCTACCCTGGTTCAGATCCACTCCTCAGTGATGAATGCCCCTGGGGCTCACAGGCCTTTGCTGCAGGGTTCGGAAAACACAAACATCTGGAGTCAGGCTTAATGATAAATTGCATCAGAATCACCTTGGCAACTCCAGCCGTTCATATGTTGATTCAGTGGCCCACAGCTATCACTCTGGGTGGTATTTATATTCTCCACACCTGACCAGGGTCCAGGCAGACATTGGTTATGTTCTGCCATGCCTCCCACTTCTATGATGTTTGTCTGCAACTACTGAAAGCATTTTCCAAACTCCAGAGTACAAAGTCTTCTCAGAAAGCTGTGCCAAGAAAGAGTGTAGTAGCCCTTTCCAGGAGAGTGGACACCATTCTTCCAGGAAGGACCACGGAACAGGAAGATGGGCCCAGGCTCTGGCCAAGAGGGATGCTGCATGGACCTCCTTTTACTAAAATAGGGGTGGGGGTTTCTGCTTGATAAACACTCGGAGGCAGACACATGTTAGGAGAAGGATGGTACCAACAACCGTCTGGCATAACCCTTTTCTCTGGTTCCTCAACTAGAAAATACCTTTTTAAAAAGGGGTGGTAAAGGTGCTTTGGTTATTTTGAAAAACGTGCTGTGGGTGTCCCCAGAAGTATTTATAGCCACTACACAGTGGCATAAACCATTAGTAAGGACACTCGTTAGGGGAGCCATTCTGGACCCCTGATTATGTTGCAGGATATAGAGAAAAACTTCCGGCTCGGCGCCTATAGCTCAACTGGCTAAGGCGCCAGCCACGTACACCTAAGGTGGCAGGTTCGAATCCCCAGCCCGGACCTGCCAAACAACAATCACGGCTGCAACCAAAAAATAGCCAGGCGTTGTGGCAGGCGCCTGTGGTCCCAGCTACTTGGGACGCGG